>JALIZH010018075.1:0-57181 GCA_030522465.1 Rhipicephalus appendiculatus | reverse complement strand
TTCTGCATTCCGACATGCCCAAAATGTTGATGTGCGTTCTTAAGAATGGTTGGGCGTAGTTGATGGGGCACATAGATCTTCCTTAGTCATTTTCTTTTGACGATGGCTACGTTGTTTTCCAATGAATACGTGCCTTTTGGGCGCTCATTGCTGCATCGTTGAAGTTCATCGTGGGACAGAAGTTGAACTATTGAAGCTCTGGAGAGTGCATCTGCTTCGACGTTGCTTATGCCCTTTTGATGTTTGATGTTAACTTCATACATCGAAAGTTTCAACGACCACCGGAAGAGACGACCTTGAGGATTCTTAATATTCTTCAGCCATTGTAGTGCAGAGTGATCCGTTAAAAAGTGAATGGCTTTCCATGAAGGTAGCAATGCCATTTATCAATGGCATCTATAATTGCCAGGCATTCTCTTTCTGTAATAGCATAATTGACCTCGTGCTTAAGCAGTTTGCGGGAGTAATAGGCAACGGGATGTTCCTTGCCTTTGTCGTCAGGTTGCTTCAGCACTGCACCAATGCATTTGCCAGATGCATCTCAGTACACAGTACATGGTCTCGAAATGTCGTATATGCGAAGCACCGGTTCGTCATTTATGCGCTCCTTCATTTCCCGAAAAGTTTGCTCGCATGCTTCTGTCCACGTCCACTTGCTTCCTTTGTGGAGTAGTTTCGTGAGTAGGAGAGCGATGTCGCTGAAATGAGGGATGTACTGACGGTAAGTGTTTACAGTACCCAGGAAACGCTGGAGGTTTTTTCTCGTTTAGGCGTCGGAAATTTGAGTATTGCAGCCACGTTACTTTGCTTAGGTGTCACTATTCCTTGTGAAATTTTGTGGCCCAAGTATTCAATGTTGGATCTTGCAAATTGGCACTTTTTCTGTTTAAGTTTTACGTTCTCGTCTTTAAGAGCTTTCAACAGTGCCTCGAGGTGTCGTATGTGATCGTCAAATGTCTTTGAGTATACGATAACATCGTCATAGTAATTGCTAACATTAGTGAGCTGATGTTTGGCTATTATTGATTTTATGGCTCTTTCAAATGTAGCCGGAGGGTTCTTTAACCCGAACGGCATTACCAACCACTCATAATGACCATTAGTCGTGACAAACGCAGTTTTTTGAACGTCGTCGGGATGCATTCGGACATGCCAATATCCCGACGTTACATCTAGCGTAGTGGGAAAGTTCGCCTTTCGCAAGCGGTCGAGAATGTCATCTATACGGGGGAATTGGTTGATAGTCGTGTACCGTTATGGCGTTGAGCTTGCGATAGCCAATACATAGACGAGTACGTCCTTCGCCTTTCTTTTTCCGCTAGGATGACCGGTGCGGCATAGGGGCAACAACGAAGGCCTCACAACAACTTGCTTAATGAGGGCGTCAACTTGTTTGTTAATTTCCGCTTTGTCGGCCTGCGAACATCTGTACGGTGCTCGATGAATAGGGACAGCATTGGTAAGTGCAGTCCTATGTTGCTCAGTTGTGATGCATCCAGTATCTGTCTGGGATTTCGATAAGATCTCGCCATACTTATTTGAAAGAGAGTCAAGCACTGCTGATTCATATTCTGGCAAGTTTTCTGAATTCAGGGTTCTTATCAGCGGTGCTTTAGTGGTTTTCTTTTCACTGTGATTCGGCTGGTTCAAATTTTCACGTCCTTGTGTTACTGACTGGCTTTCCAAATTTACAGAAAGATGAAGTACGAAGCGCTGTCTAGGCCAAGCAGAATGTGTACATAAACTTTCTTTGTGACATTCCCAATTTGCAATTGAATGTTTACGCGACCCAAAGTTCGAATGCCTGAAGTAAACTTGCTGCACCATGATGCTGGAGTCTCTCATCAACTGAACCTTGAGATGTTTGTACACATCTTCACTGATACAAGTTGCTTCTGCATCAAGAATAGCAGTTTCTGGCCTTCCGTTGATGAGAGCATCAAACTGTATTAATGAAACTCTGGGTCACTCTCCTCGTTTCCCTGTCTAGTCTCAATAGCGGACACGTTGCCGCGGCGCGGACATTTGTTGTGCCAATGAAATTGTTGTGGGAAACCAGCAGCTGAGCAATATCCACATTCATTTTGTGGGACACGCGGTCGAGAAGTCAATGTTGGCTGCTGCGGTCCGCTGAAGAGACTTGGAGCTCTTGCTGTAGCACAGTGGCGTAGCCAGGGGGTGGTACACCGGGCACGTGCCCCCCCCCCCGAAATTTTTTTTCGCCATGGCATACAGAGTGAAAAAATGACCATTTCAAGGAGGTGCCCCCTCCGAAATCAAGGAGGTGCCCCCCCCCCCCCCCGAAAAAAATTTCTGGCTACGCCCCTGCTGTAGCATAGGAGTACGAGTAACGGAAATTCTTCTCACCCGTCTTAAAGATGTCTCGACCCGTTGGACAGCGGCGAGCCACTCTGATGACGAGTTGAATGACAGTCCGGCGAGCACCAGTTCCACATGAGGAGGAACACCGTCAGTCAGTCCAGAAATGATGTGGCACTCTTTAACCCTCTATTGCATGGCGTCCCATATTTGGCGCATACCGATTAACATTTTTTATAGCGGGCGCAAGATGACCAGTGGAGAATGTGACACAGTTAGAGTAATCCTTAGAGTTACGTGCACTAAATATAAAAAAAGCGCTGCCATCCCTAGGGCAGTACGAAATCTAGGCATGAAATAGATTTCACGATGCACGTGCAAACTCGGATCATGAACAACAGTGACTGCTATATTTTTTCTTGCAACCATTTTCTCGTTGCAGAAGCAAGAAAAAATTATTTTGGCATATCTCGTGGCTTTGAAAATTCATGCTCATTAAGGCTCTTCTAGATTCCGTTTTCCACTACGGTATATAGTCGGAAATCGGTATGTGCCATATTTGGCACAGTATGCATGGGAGTGATGAAATGTGCAATATGATGCCATCTATGTTTTGTTGCACAGTGCAAATACAAACAAAAAGAAATCTTCTGAGATCATGCAGCACAGCTCGTTTTTGCCAGATTTCAGTTGTGGCGGTAGGTTTTGAGATGCTTCACGAAAATATCGAGTGTCAGCAGCAGTACCTGGCAATTTTTTTGTTATATTATTGGCGTGGGTGCACGAAAAAATTATGTGAAGTGTAACCAGTGCACGGCGATATTTAGCTTTTACGATTTGTCGACAACTGACGCTCACAACCACAAGTCAGCGGTTGGAAATTCGGGCAGGAAAGTACAGCAAGGCGGCACCACGCGAAGAACCAAACGCGTAAGCGGCCATCTTGCACCTAGATGTCGGCAGTCAGATGCACTAACCAAAATGTTCAATTATGCCTGAACACAGGAAGCAATTGCTTTGCTTTATTCCACAAATCGAGCTAAAAAGACCGCAATCAGTGAGATTTTGTTTTTCAGCCATGGCAGCAAGTTTGCTCGCCCACGTGCATAATGTGCCATATTTGGCACAAACCTCTATCTTCATTAATACAGTCGCAATAAATCTGAAAATTTTTGTACATGTTATTCTTCATGTAGTTAATGATAAAAAATGATCAAATAATTTTTCAATTGATTTTTTCATAATTCATGCAATAGAGGGTTAAGGTCGGCCAATGAGCACAGTTGTTTTTTCTCGTCGTAGTAGTACTTGATGTTCTGCCCTCCTTTTAGATGTGAAACACCTTATGGCGAAGCTTAATCCGGTGGTGGTGGTGTGCCGCGTGCCCTCCCTTACTGCGCATGCGCAAACCCTTTAAAAAACCTTTCCCCTCTCTCTCTCCTCTAGGAACCCTCCCCGCGGCAACCACACCCTCACTGCGCATGCGCCTCTCCTCCTCTCTCCCTCCTGCTCTCCCCCCCTCTCTCCTCTAGGCATCCCTGCCCGCGGCGTCCACACTCCCACTGCGCATGCGCGTCCCCCTCTGTCTCCTCTCCTACGCTCCCCCTCTCTCCTCTAGGCATCCCTGCCCGCGGCGTCCACACTCCCACTGCGCATGCGCGTCCCCTCCTCTCTTTCCTCTCCTACGCTCCCCCCTCCCGCCTCGCGACGCCGACGCAGGCAGCGTCTGCTAGCGAGTTTCTTGGTTGAAAAAGCCGACTGCTCGCGCTGCACAACCGTTCACTGGCCACTCCGTATATATGGCAATGGATTTTGACCTGCAAGGTGGTGCCGGTGGCAGATTTCTCCTGTGCGTTGTTGAACAATAAAAATTCGCAGCGTGCGCGTTAACTAAAAGCGGACTTCGGGTTTCTGTGTCCAGTCGCAGTCTTCTGTCTCTCATTGCCCATTAGCAGCGATTGGCATGTTCCAGTAGGAAACACTACTCCATCACTGCGCGCTTTGCGCCTCCCAAGTTTTCTCTCCTGCGCAACGCTGCGATGAGCGCCAGCGTCAACGCCACCGCCAGTGTAAGCGTTAGTGCCCGCTGCTTCGCATCTACACATGGTTCCCTTTAGCGGGAGATGGTGTAATTTTAGCCGGTAGTGGATGAAGAGACGGAAGGCATCTCCTTCGGTCGTAGCAAAGCGGTTTCGCATTTCGCGCTTTATATCGTCCCATGTCTCGACGTTGCCGAAAATCTCTGTCAGGTACCACTTGAACGCTTCCCCTTCGATGTATTCGCTGAAGTGACTGACCCGATCGCGGTGTGACCACGATGCCTCGGTCGCCTTCTTGTCGAAATGGAGTAGCCACTTGCCGACGGGGACGTCTTCTGGTGTTTCCTTGTACTTCGGTATGTTGAGCGGAGGCTTTGGCCTAGCCATGGCAGGTTGATGAGATCGATCCTGTCGAATTGTGTGACGTTAGAGGACGGAGATACGTCGCGGTTCAGATGCCAGCCATTTATTCTAATGCACCCGCACTTCTTCTTCGTCGGCTTCTCCTACCATCGCCTTGTTCATACGTTATATATATATATATATATATATATATATATATATATATATATATATATATATGTGAAAAAAATTGAAGGACACTTTGTACATTCTAAAGTGTGTTCGGCGAAAGCGTGTGGCCGTTCCACTGACTATGTCATGTCTTTTTTCTTTTACACTCTCAGTGGATAACACACAAAGCGAATGTGTGCGTGTTTTCTTTTTTTAATTTTTTACCGCGAGTCGCAGCGAGACGTCAGACTAATCTTCCTCCGTTCGCATGCGTTAGTATTTTCTCGCGCTTTGTGCATCGTGCAAATGCCATAGCGTTCCAGCGCTTAAAGTGACGGACCCTTTGTAAATTCAGAAGTGTATTGAATTGAACGCCTGTGTCCGTGAACGCCTGTGTCCATTGAGACGGCGTCGGTCAGAACGATTGCAAACGCTAGGCACAGCGAAGCAAAGCAAGCAAAGAGCGAGCGCTGTGAAGTCCGACGCGACCGGCGTCCGTTTGCGCATCCCGGCGGCCACCTGGCTCCGTGCCAGAGCTCGGATGGACGGGCGGACGGATGGACGGACGGACAGACAAAGGGACGGACAGACGGACGGACAGACAGACGGATGGACGGACGGACAGACAGAGGGACGGACAGACAGACAGACAGACACAGACGGACGGACGGGTGGATGGACGGACAGACGGACGGACGGACGGACAGACGGATGGACAGACGGACGGACGGACAACGGATTGACGGACGGACAGACGGATGGACGGACGGACGGACACCGGACGGGCGGACGTACAGACGGACGGACACCGGACGGACGGACGCACGGACAGATGGATGGACGGACGGACAGAAGGATGGATGGACGGACGGACGCACAGACATACGGACGGACAGGCGGACAGACAGACGGACGGACAGACGGACGAATGGACGGATGGACGGACGGACACCGGACGGACGGACGGACGGATTGGCCGGACGGACACCGGACGGACGGACGGACGGATGGACAGACGGACGGACGGACACCGGACACCGGACGGGCGGACGTACAGACGGACAGACGGATGGTCGGACGGACACCGGACGGACACCGGACGGACGGACGGACGGACAGACGTACGGACGGACGAACAGATGGATGGACGGACGGACAGACGGACGGACGGATGGACACCGGACGGACGGACGGACGGTCACCGGACGCCCTACGGACACCGGACGGACGTGAGCATGAGACATTAAAGGCTTTCGCCTTAAAAGCATGTACGTAGGCAAGATCACACGCAATGGACTGACGTTTCGGCCGCGGGATCGGCCTTCGTCGGAGTGATGCACACATGCAACGGTAACGTAATATAAAACGACTAATGACGTATCATAGCAGTGCTACTGGCTGACAGGCGATTGTTAAAAGCACGTGGGGAAACAGTACGCGTGATAGGAAAAAGAAAAGGGAATGCGCGCGAGCGCAATTGCGCATGAAAAGGGAGAATACATCTCGCCGGCACAAACATCAATAACTCGTTATAGGTTCTACTGCGAGCAGATTATCGATAAACATCAACGCGAGCGCAACATTTTTTCATGATCCGACAACAACGATGAAATAAAATTCCCCCACCTCCCCGAAGGGAATCGTGAGGAAATGCGAATGCATTTCGCGCGCGCTTCCCTCCATTTATATTTGGTGGTTGTGGTTCGAAGAAGGAAAAGGCGCCTAATTTCTGCAGCCCGGTCGGGAGCTCGGCGCAGCGCCTTTTTTGTAAATGCGAATGCATTTCATAGTCGGGCTATGTCAGGCATCCGGCGTTCTGCGGCGTTGCCGTTGTGCGGCGTGGGCCTTGCCCGCAGCAGGTGTTTTCTCTCCGCTCTGAGTGGAGAGGAGGAGCGCGCGAGGGCGCTCGCATCGCGGGAGCTCGGCGGAGCTATATATGAAAAAAAATAAAAAAAGACAGTGAGTGGAGAGGAGGAGCGCGCTCTGACGCGTGAGGGCGCTTGCATCGCGGGAGCTCGGCGGAGCTATATATGAAAAAAAATTAAGAAAAAAAAGAAAAAAAATGAAAAAAAAAACACAAAAAAGCAAAAAAAAAATTACACCATCTCCCGCTAAAGGGAACCATGTGTAGATGTGAAGCAGCGGGCGCTAACGCTTACACTGGCGGTGGCGTTGACGCTGGCGCTATCGCAGCGTTGCGCACGAGAGAAAACTGAGGAGGCGCAAAGCACGCAGTGATGGAGCGGTGTTTCCTACTGGAACATGCCAATCGCTGCTAATGGGCAATGAGAGACAGAAGACTCCGACTGGACACGGAGACCCGCAGTGCGCTTTTAGTTAACGCGCACGCTGCGAATTTTTATTGTTCAACAACGCACAGGAGAAATCTCCTACCGGCACCACCTTGGAGGTCAAGATCCATTGCCATATATACGGGATGCACAGTGAACGGTTGTGCAGCGCGAGCAGTCGGTTTTTTCAACGAAGAAACTCGCTAGCAGACGCTGCCTGCGTCGGCGTCACGAGGCGGGAGCGTAGGAGAGGAGAGAGAGAGGGGGGGGACCGGCATGCGCAGTGGGGTGTGGACGCTGTGGGCAGGGATGCCTAGAGGAGAGAGGGGGGAGCGTAGGAGGGGTGAGAGAGGGGGGGACGCGCATGCGCAGTGGGAGCCCAGGCAGGGATGCCCAGAGGAGAGAGGGGGGGGGCATAGGGAGGGGAGAGAGGAGGGGAGGCGCATGCGCAGTGAGGGTGTGGTTGTCGCGGGGAGGGATGCCTAGAGGAGAGAGAGGGGGGAGAGGAGGGTTTTTTTTATTTTTATTTTTTAAGGGGTCTGCGCATGCGCAGTAAGGGAGGCCACGCCGCACACCACCACCGGATTAAGCTTCGCCATAAGATGCTTCACATCTAAAAGACGCTGCGCCGTGCTCCCGACCGGGGTGCAGAAATTAGGCGCCTTTTTCCTTCTTCGAACCACAATCACCATATATAAATGGAGTGAAGCGCGCGCGAAATGCATTCGCATTTCCTCACGATTTCCCTTCGGGGAGGTGGGGGCATTTTTTTTGCTTTTTTGTGTTTCTTTATTTTTTTCTTTTTCTTTAATTTTTTTTTCATATATAGCTCCGCCGAGCTCCCGCGATGCGAGCGCCCTCACGCGTCAGAGCGCGCTCCTCCTCTCCACTCACACTTTTTTTATTTTTTTTTCATATATAGCTCCGCCGAGGTCCCGTGATGCGAGCGCCCTCACGCGTCCGAGCGCGCTCCTCCTCTCCACTCAGAGCGGAGAGAAAACACCTGCCGCGGACAACGCCAATGCCCTACAACGCCGGATGCCTGACTTAGCCCGACTATGAAATGCATTCGCATTTAAAATAGGAAACTAATCTAACTGCGTGCAAGTATAGCAGAAATAATAGCGGGGTAAGTCAGGAGCATTTAGGAAACTAAATAGGTAGTGTAGCGAAGCTTTGGAACTATACAGTGGGACGTCCTCTCCAGCGCCTTCTAGTGGGTCGCCGTCTTCGAAGAGAAAGAGCAGCTCGCGATGAGAGTCTGTGCCCTGCCGTGGCTGTCGCTGACGCATTATCGCCGAGTGCCGGCAAATAAACACCTTAACAAATAGGCGGAGGTGAGTACTCCACCAATTACACCGTCACTGTGAAAGAATGCCCGGCAATCATTTGGGCCCTTACGAAGTTCCGACCTTATTTGTATGGTCGCCCATTTTATGTCGTCACCGACAGTCACGCACTGTGCTGGTTGTCGTCATTGAAGGATCCCTTAGGCCGTCTCGCCCGTTGGGCACTTCGCCTGCAAGACTACGAAATCCGCGTGCTCTACCGCACGGGACGCCAGCATGCTGACGCCGACGCCCCGTCGCGCTCTCCCTTGCCTGTCGACAATGCCCACAGCGCAGCGTCTCAACTTGCCGTTTCTTCCATCGACCTTCATACCATCGCTACCGAACAGCGCGAGGGATCAATGGATTGTCTCACTGCTAGACTTGCTGACTGATCCATCGGCAACACAATCCACTCGCGCGTTGCGTCAAGCCCACCATTTCACCGTTCGCGACGACCTCCTCCACCGACGCAATTACAACGGTGACGGCCGCCAGTGGCTACTAGTCATATCCCGCAGTCTGCGCTCTGATATATGCGAGTCGTTCCACTCTGACCCGCAATGTGCGCACTCCGGGGTATCGAAGACTTTCCACCGCTTTCGCCAACGGTACTTTTGGCGAGGGATGTAACGCTACGTGCAGAAATTCGTTCGCTCCAGCATAGATTGTCAGCGCCGCAAAACTTCAACGCACCTGTCGCCGGCAGGTCTGCAACCTCTACCTTGCCTTGACCGGCCGTTTGGGCGCGTTGGTATCAATTTGTATGGGCCACTTTTTGCTAACGTCGGCTGGTAACCGCTGGGCCATCGTCGCTGTACACCACCTCACGCGATCCGCCGAAACCGCCGCCCTGCCTGCGGCTACTGCGCGCGATGTTGCCTCCTTCCTGCTGCACCTATTCATACTGCGTCAAGGTCCACCCCAGGGGCTTCTCAGCGATCGAGGCCGTGTATTCCTGTCGGCAGTCGTCGAAGCCATCCTAACGGAGTTCTATTCTGTCCACCACAAAACTGCTGCTTACCACCCGCAGACGAATGGCCTCACCGAACGCTTCAACTGTACGCTCGGATACATGCTCTCCATGTACGTCGCCGCCGATCATACAAATTGGGATGCCATTCTGCCGTTCGTCACCTACACCTATAATACCGCCCCTCAGAGCACTACTGGTTTTTCACCTTTCTTCTTATTATATGGAAGGCAACCGTCGCACACCATCGACACGATACTTCTATACAAGCCGGATCCACCTGAGTGTGCGCATATTTCTGACACAGCCAGGCTTGCTGAAGAGTGTCGAGAGCTTGCAAAGACCTTTACTACGTATGATCAAGAACGGCAGAAGAGCATTCGCGCTGACACCAGCACTTCTGCGCCCACGTTCCTCCCTGGAGCGCTCGTATGGCTCTCGATCTCTACCACTGCAACTGGCCTCTTTTCAAAACCACTGCCCAAATACGAAGGCCCTTACTGTGTCGTCGAACGCACTTCCCCCTGTAAACTACCTGATCGAACCCATCGAACTGTCTTCGGACATGCGCCGTCGAGGGCGCGACACTGTCAACGTGGAGCGCCTCAAGGTCTACCATGACCCGCTCATAGTAACCAGCTGTTAGGTCGCCAGGCGGCTCCCTTTTCGTACCCGGGGTAATTGTAGCGAAGCTTTGGAACTATACATTGGGACGTCCTCTCCAGCGCTTTCTAGTGGGTCGCCCTCTTCGAAGAGAAAGAGCAGCTCGCGCTGAGAGTCTGTGCCTGGCCGTGGCTGTCGCTGACGCATTATCGCTGAGTGCCGGCAAATAAACACCTTAACAGTAGAAAGGAAAGTTATATATACATAGAAAAAGAGAGACAACTTCATCCGCGCTCACTTTCGTGTGATTTTTCATATCCAGAGATACAATTTGCTCAGCATTGTTTAACATCATAGTAAAATTAGACAGGTTTACGTAACGCACTAGGACAACCACGCATATGCGTGTAGTGCATGTAATAGTATTACAAGCAACACTTTTTATGCATTAACTAGGTAACTTTATGTATAAATATAATTACGTGAATATCGGCCTTCCCAGTAGTATAATTTAATTAAATTTTGTTAATGTCGAAAAGTTGCCTACGATGAATAGCGTTTTTAAATTTTGTAGCAATGACTGCATCTTTTCTTTTTTGTTAATAAATATACTGCACTTTCTTGCGCATATTCAGGTTAGCGTATATTGCGTATATTATGTCTTGTTTGATCCTAGTCGCAATCGTTTTTCTAGCGTGTGGCTATTATATTATTACTATCATTATGTTGCTATTATCGTTAAATCGTCAACCACCAGTTTTTCTTTGAAGAATGAAGAATTTGTGTTATTAGAGGCATTGTACATTGTCTAAGGTCATCGTATTTGTATTTGCAACATTGCTTGGAGGGCCCTCGGGCACTTCCAAGTAAATACGCCGATGCAATGGTGCTACCACAACTGTTTTTTTTCGAAAAAGAAATGTGGGCCAATATAGCGTTCAGCTACCTGCATTGTTTCCTTCCGTATAGGTTGTTAGCTATTTAAAGGACCCCTGACAGCTTTGCGACTTTTTTACAGTAATTTGGAGCTTTGCGTCTGGTAATACCCAAATTGAGTCGTAAATGCTCTAACGCATCGTATTATTAATGCTAGCGTCGTTAAACCAGAACGATTTTGCTGCAGTTCAAAACGCCCGCGTAAATACCATAAGAAACTAGCGTCCCACAGCGGGGCAGCACCTGAGACTACATGCTCAAGCTTCGGTGACTCTGAACGCGCCGTTTTCAAATAGGGGCACCCGCGGGGGTGAAGAGTGAAACGATGTGGGTGGTTTGAGCGTGTCCCCTCAGGAAAAAGAAAAGCATTCCTGGCGTAAGCAGCAGAAACCACCTTGAGAGCAGCCGGACAACAAACCGAGAGGGGGGTGACGAACCAATAGCCCTCGCCGGGTGCCAGTCCGGGTATTGCGCGCGCCCCGAAAATGTTCTCTGACCTCGCCAATACTTGCTTGACCTCTGCAACGCCACGAGGGGAGCCTCTGTCTACGTCAAACTACGGAAAATGTCGATTGCACCTGAATACTAGGACGAGCACTGACCTTTACTTCAAAACCAAATTAAAATATCGTACAGGCGACGCTCGTCCCTAATAATCGATCAGAAGTGGCCCCGCATGCACGAGTCTCAAACAACACAAGCATCTCGAGTTTCCAAATTTGGTGTCAGGGGTCCTTTATGATTGGTGAAAATTTTCTGAGCCATGCACAAAGCACTTGCTTGTAACACGACGCAACAAATGAAGGGAAAATTATCTGTCGCTTAATGATCACTTATGCTAGACTACGTGAAAAATAAAAGAATTAGCTATTATTACAATACGGCATATTGTTGACGGTTGGCCTTTCGGCATTTGTCAAATTTCTGGAGCGCCATAAAATCGCCTGCTTGTTACGCGACGTCACAAATCTGTGAAATGTCGTGGCACTAAAATGACGTGTGGACACTCAATGGCGAATTAGAATGCTGAATAAGGTCTAAACTTTTTTGAAATCGTCAGACAGTGTCTCCTTCTGAACATAATTCAAGAAGGCTGCCCGCCCATCACATTGGCGAAATGGATTCATATGAGTATATCGAATGATTTCAATTATAGTATAACGATGTTGACATGTTTGCGCGCGTATACAACTGTTTGAAACCACCCTTGCTGAGAGAAAGGCCGAGTGACATATATGCAGCGCTGCGCGTATGTGCTTCTTTGCCGTCACAGTTGTATTAACGCGATAGCGTTAAAGAGCTCGTTTCACAGAAATGTCGGTGTCGGCGTCGGCGTCGTTGGTTGTGAGCAAAAAAATCATTATCTTGTCCGTGACTGAAAAATCGAGAAAGCTGCTAATAAAATAAATGATAAAAATTTCCGGGTCCGAGGCAGAATCGAACCTAGGCCGTCTGCATGGCAAGCAGGTGTTCTACCACACAGCCACGCGCCTGCTTGGAAATATAGCAAAAATAACTTCCATGCTTCACAAACACACGCGTCCTGTATACAGGCGTCAAAATACAACATGTAATAGAAGAAGAATGCTTTATTTTCAATGAAATGGTTTACAAAATATTTCTGCGAAAACATCCGGATCCGTAGCCAATATGGCTAGTTAAGGATCCGTTACAGACAATGCATGTTGTGGTTTAATTTGCGAGTACAATCTTTATGCACAGAATTCCATCACAAATCACATATTGAAATACGCTTATGTAAGAAAAAAAACAACAGAATTAATATGACATGTACACACAGTTCTGCGACACTAATATGGCGATTGGTAACTCCCCGATAGAAAAAGTTTCCTAAGTGATTGCGTCATGTTTGGCAGACATTAGATTAGCTTAGGAATACTGTTCCAGATTTTAGCACCAACAAAGGGTATTGTACGACGGCCGTAAACATTGTGCACTATCGGCAGATTAAGGTTTTGCTGTTCTGCCTGTCGAGTGTGACCTCTGGGTTTTAATAAAATTGATGAGAGAAAGGGTACGTTTTCTTTTCATTATTTTGTGCACTAATGTTGCGCTTTTGTATTGCTTTTGTATTGCCTGATTTCTGAAAATTTCAGCCGACGGTGCATTCTTGTGTGCTGATGCAATTGTTCGTACAGCTCTTTTCTGCAAAATGGTAACGACCGAGCAATATGAGGCATATGTGTAGCTCCATGATTCGATGCAATAAGTTAGGTGAGAATGGAAAACGTTAAAGTATAAAATACGGAGTATGTGTACGTTAAAATAGTTTCTAGCCTTAAATAATGTAAAGCACCCAAAGCTTAGTTTTCTACACAAATTGTCTATGTGAGATGTCCAGTGGAATGAATGGTCTAATGTGACGCCAAGGTAAGTATATGCGTCTACCTTGTCAATGTGAGTTTCCCCCCCATGTACAGACCACGTGTTTCAGGTACCACTTTTCGGTTAGAGGCGAAAACAACGTACTTGGTTTTTTTTCGTATTTAGTAATAAATTGTTTTGTTTAAACCATTGAGAAGTTACTTGCAGTTCTTCATTGGCGAGTGCTTCGGCTTCCTGAAGAGAGTGACGTGCTATAAGTAAAGCAGTGTCATCTGCATACAGAGCTGCTTGCATATGGGTTAAGGATAGAAGATAATCATTAATGAAGAGGGAGAACAAAATTGGTCCATGTACTGAACCTTGCGGCACACCGGTTTCGACGGGTTTCCTGTTTGACTTGTTACCAAGTATTTGTACATACTGAGTGCGTTCGGACAAATAACTGCGAAAGAACTTTGAAGATATGCCTCTAAATCCATAGTGTTCGAGTTTGTTTAGCAATATATTGTGGTCCACTGAATCAAAAGCTTTTTTTTATGTCTAGGAAGATACCTATGACGAATTGGTTGTCATTTAATGCACGGTTTACTGTTTCTGCCACAAAGCTTACCGCAGTAGCCGTACTGTGTTCTTTTCTAAAGCCATGTTGATTCGGAGTTGGATACTGTATTTCGTAATAAAGTCCATCATTCTTTTGGCAACAAGCTTCTCAAAAAGAGTGTTCACGCAAGATAGAATCGTTATGGGGCGGTAATTTGCTATGTTGTCAGCGCATTCGCCTTTGTAAATTGGTGTCACCCTCCCTATCTTAAGCTGCTCGGGGTACACGCCTGTCGCGAAGGACTGGTTGAAAATAACAGCTAGAGGTATGCTTAAGGTTTCTATATTGTCCTTCTGTATTTTAACTGGTATTCCGTCGCGTCCCATGGCCTTGTGTGATGACATCTGACTGCAACAGCAATAATTTCAGCTTCAGTAATTTCACGAAAAAAGAAAGTATCCTTGTGAACAGCAGGGAATGGTGAGCTATATTTTTCGTTTGTACTGGTTGCCGACTGCTTTCCTATGGTAACGAAATAATCATTAAAAAGTTCTGCAAGCTCCCTTTCATTACAACCTACGATACTTAAATTTGGTAAAACAGGTTGTTGGGGCTCCGGATTTACTACTGCCTTTATTATACGCCAAATTTACTTTGTGTCACCATTCGCTTTCGTGATGAGGCTACTGTAATATTCTTTTTTTCGTTTTCTCATCATCGACAACGACAGATTGCGCGTGTTTCTGTACAATTCTTTATAGTAAGCGTTATCTTCATTTTGCTTCATTTTGGTCAGCCAATGTTCTCTTAATCTAATAACTTTGAGTATTTGTTCGTTCATCCAAGGACAAATTGGTGTAGACAAGTACGCTGATCTGCGAGATTTGCACTCTACTTTTATGCATCGTGATTGCAACAGTGATGAAAAATTTGCGTAGGCTGCGTTTGGATCCGTATCGCTTGAACACAAAAAACTGGGTTGCTTGGATTGCCTGTTTACTCTTTTCGTAATCGATCCTAAATGGTTGCGGGGTAGTCTGCTTCGCTGCGTGTAGATAAGTGCCAGACACAAAAATAAAAGTCGGGAAATGGTCTGACACGTTTTCTGATATCACTCCGGCAGTGATAGCTTCACTATCAATGTTTAACAAAATGTGATCAATTGTTGTGGATGACGTTGGTGTAACTCTTGTCGGTGCTAAAATATGAGTTCCAAAACCGTAACTTAAGGCTAGGTGCTCATACTCCGCGCTTGTTCGTTTGCTAGTGTCTATATTAAAATCGCCGCACAGTATGACTTGTTTTTTTTTTCACATGTAAGCTGCTGTAAAGTATGTTCTAATTTCTCAAGGAACGGTTGAAGCTTCACATCTGGTGGCCTGTACAAGACGCCCACGATTACGTTATTCTGTATCTCAATGAACAGCATCTCTAGCTCTCCTAAATGTGTTTCCGTAAATTTTTCTAGTTTTTTAAAGGTTATACGCGATGATATGTACATTGCCACACCACCGCCCCGTGATATTAATTGTCTAGCAAGAGACAAAAATTGATAACCAGTAATGTTTATGAATTCGCCATCCTTCAGCCATGTCTCAGATAGTGCTATGACATCATATTTCACACTTTGTCGACTGATTAGTGCTATCATTTCGTCATAGTTTTGGTTCAGACTTCTTACGTTGCAGTGCAAGAGGCGTAGGGTCGTGGAGCTGTCATACTGATTCGTATTAGGCGCAATCGTGCCCATGAGCACGCATTTACTCACAGTAGAAGTATTCAATCAAACTAGACAATCTTGGACAGGTCCGCGCAAGAAGCTATGGGAATTACGTTAGCATTCTCTGCTTTCCTAGCCAGTATTTTGGACTGGGAAACCCACACGAACTTCCAGCCCTTTTCTTTCTTTCTGGCAATTGTCATGCCTAGCAATGCTTTGTTCTCTGGGCAAAGATGCTCGTTGACGTACACGGGACTGGTGCCCGGAAAGCCAATTTCATTGCTTGTGAACTTTTTCTTTTTTTGCTGCTTGGAGCACCTTGTCCCGTGTGGCTCTACATAAAAATTTAACGACTATGTTCTTTTTTCTTTTTCCTTTGTGGGCACGCGATGCACTACGTCAATGTCACTCGGCGCAATCTGTGTTCCAACTAAGTCACCGATTCTCTGAACTACCTCGACCAGTTTCTCGTCTGGCAGTTGGGGAATACCTTTAATTTCTAGATTATTGCTCCTGCTGTACTGCATAAAGTCAGTAAGTTCCTTCTGTGTAGCAGAAAGTGCCTGTTCTAGTTCGACCTTTTCTTTCTTTAAGGTGACATGCTCTTTTCTTTAATCACAGAAATATGAGCGCTAAAAATGACGAGCACACAAAGAGAAGACCAGACACGGGACAGGCGCTGTCCCGTGCCTGTCCCGTGTCTGGTCTTCTCTTTGTGTGCTCGTCATTTTTAGCGCTCGTTACTTCTGTGATCATGGACAGCCAACTAGCCCGACAGTCTGTTCTGCTAAAGCTCTTTCTTTAACACTGCTAGTTCTTCTTTTGTTGTGCGCATTTCTTCAAAGGTCGCATTCATATATTGCATGCTTTCTTTGAGGCTATCAATTTCTTTCTTCTGATTTGCATTCACGTCACACACATATCGAAAGAGTTCTTTGATCGTAGTGGGCAACTTTTCACCCATCGTGAACAGCGAGCGATCCAAACTTAAGGCGTGCAAGAGTACGGGAAAGAACGCTACACACCTGCAAGTATTTGCGAAAGCGGTTGAGCTTTTTGTCGAGGCGTGGTTGCCTGGATCGCTCGCTGTTCTAACGAGGATGGTATGGCGCTTGTAGAACTTATAGGCTCCGGCCCTAGCTGGCGGTGGTCAGCGCAGGCGCAGATGTCTGTTGGACGTGTGATGACGTAGGTGGTGTCTGATGCCGAGGGTTCCAGGAGAAGCACTCGTTCACGGCAGCTTACGCCTGATACGATGCGATACTCTGTTCCTCGGCCGGTGTCTTGACGGGGTGCCAATCTGCAAGTATTTGCGAAAGCGGTTGAGCTTTTTGTCGAGGCGTGCTTGCCTGGATCGCTCGCTGTTCTAACGAGGATGGTATGGCGCTTGTAGAATTTATAGGCTCCGGCCCTAGCTGGCGGTGGTCAGCGCAGGCGCAGATATCTGTTGGACGTGTGCTGACGTAGGTGGTGTCTGATGCCGAGGGTTCCAGGAGAAGCACTCGTTCACGGCAGCTTACGCCTGATGCGGTGCGATACTCTGTTCCTCGGCCGGTGTCTTGACGGGGTGCCAATCTGCAAGTATTTGCGAAAGCCGTTGAGCTTTTTGTCGAAGCGTGCTTGCCTGGATCGCTCGCTGTTCTAACGAGGATGGTATGGCGCTTGTAGAATTTATAGGCTCCGGCCCTAGCTGGCGGTGGTCAGCGCAGGCGCAGATGTCTGTTGGACGTGTGGTGACGTAGGTGGTGTCTGATGCCGAGGGTTCCAGGAGAAGCACTCGTTCACGGCAGCTTACGCCTGATACGGTGCGATACTCTGTTCCTCGGCCGGTGTCTTGACGGGGTGCCAATCTGCAAGTATTTGCGAAAGCGGTTGAGCTTTTTGTCGAGGCGTGCTTGCCTGGATCGCTCGCTGTTGTAACGAGGATGGTATGGCGCTTGTAGAATTTATAGGCTCCAGGCCTAGCTGGCGGTGGTCAGCGCAGGCGCAGATGTCCGTTGGACGTGTGCTGACGTAGGTGGTGTCTGATGCCGAGGGTTCCAGGAGAAGCACTCGTTCACGGCAGCTTACGCCTGATACGGTGCGATACTCTGTTCCTCGGCCGGTGTCTTGACGGGGTGCCAATCTGCAAGTATTTGCGAAAGCGGTTGAGCTTTTTGTCGAGGCGTGCTTGCCTGGATCGCTCGCTGTTCTAACGAGGATGGTATGGCGCTTGTAGAATTTATAGGCTCCGGCCCTAGCTGGCGGTGGTCAACGTAGGCGCAGATGTCTGTTGGACGTGTGCTGACGTAGTTGGTGTCTGATTCCCAGGGTTCCAGGAGAAGCACTCGTTCACGGCAGCTTACGCCTGATACGGTGCGATACTCTGTTCCTCGGCCGGTGTCTTGACGGGGTGCCAATCTGCAAGTATTTGCGAAAGCGGTTGACCTTTTTGTCGAGGCGTGGTTGCCTGGATCGCTTGCTGTTCTAACTCTAATATCGCAGTAATGTTGCGTGGTACAAGCGTACATTGCAATCCGGCGTCAGAACATGTGCATATCACAACGACATCGTGGTTTATAGCCAGCCACCCATTACAAAAGGCACACACTTTACTGCGCGTATTCCCTTAAGTGCGCACATATCAAGTTTGAAAATATTTCACGCGCATAAGTGCTCGTGGTTTAAAGCATACTGCCAATTGCATAATATGCAGTAAGTGATTGAAGTATGCATTATGGACAGAATATCGCTATCGCGTTATTCTCTTAAAGGCGGAGCTTAAGGGTCCCCCCAATTGTTTTGGCGCTGTAAAAGTCAATTCAGGAAAAATCAAGACCAACTATAGCCCGTCTGTTGATTCAGTCTTCTTTGTCCAGAAAAGCGTGGAACTTGACCATCTTCCCGGTCCGGTAGGATAATAGGTTGCAAGCTTGAAAGCTGGGCTTCCCGATGTGCTCGAGTCGAATGCCCTATTCGTGGTATTTTTGTAAGCCGCCGCGATCACTGCAAGCTAACATATGATAAGTAAGGCCAAGCAGGTTGATCGGAGACTAAAGCGCAAATATTTTTGATCGAGTCCAGTTCGGAGAAGCTAAAATAGTTAACACTTCTGCACAATGATCGGCTCCCAGCAGCTTGATCGTTGAGACAAGTTCGTTTATTAACCACATACAGTTTCCCAGTAAGTGGTTGAGGCAAGAGAAGCTGCAATAAAACAGCTTGAGAAGCCCCACATCTCAGCTTCACTGTGGCATCAAGACGGCAAGGATATAGAGCAGCGGTGGTGCTATTGCTTCTGGGGAAAAAAAATCCATTTTCTGAAAAAGGAAGAGGTATGATCGGTCCGCCCATAATTGCGTCGTTAATTATTTAAATTTCAGGTCAGGGAGAGCAGAAGAAAGGCATAACAGAGCGATCTAGTGTCATAGAGTGCCTGCTCAGCCACAGCATGCTCTGGTATGCTGGAACGCAAGGTGCGAAAACGTCGCATAAGCGCCTGCACCGCCGAAAGCCTACAATGCGTGGTTGTCGGACATGAAGGACAATATTCACGGCGGAAGCGTAGGACAAGTTTGATTATATAATTACACGATTCCTGTGTTGAAGGAAAACTTCGATTCAGTTGTTGGTTTCCCAGCGTGCAGGCCACAGTGACCACTGCCGAAAAATTGGGGGGGGGGGCACCACCCCCCTAACTTTTTCTAGTGGGGCGATACTGCCCAGCCTTGCCCACTTCCGTATCTCGGCCCCAGAAATACCCATCTTCTCACCAAGGGCAACTAACTTCTGAAGATCCATGATGCCTCTCAAACAACCTAGCCGCGTGCACAAACTATCTGCCTAACTTCGAACACTCTCTGCACACCTGTTAGCGAGCCCGTGGTGCGAAAACGCGAATACCGTTCCAATTGCACTATCAACAACTCAAGGCTCTTTCTCTCTACCTTGGACATACTGTGCACCAAAAAGGTCGTCTCGCGGACGCCAGAATGATTGGCGTGGCTCCCGTTAATGGGAAGGCAATCGCCGGGCGGATTCCAAGAGCTGACGTATCCGCCCCGCGAAACGCACTATGAAACGGCGGAAAATTTAGAGTTGGTCCTTTTAGTGCGCCACCAAACGCCAGTTATGGTCCAAAAACCGAGTGAGAGGAGAGAGTTGATAACACAAACAGAATATATTCTCAGTTAAGGTAGCACAAACAACAAAGAAGCATGCACATTTGGCAGGTATGAAATACAATACAACTTCATGGTAACTCCGATGGTGTTCAAAACAACGAGAACAAACAAACCACTGGTTTTACAATGCAATATCATGCATTAACTATACAAGAACACTCAAAGACTCGAATGTTCATCAAACGTATTCAGTCCAAAGTTCTTGGAACTAATCTTGAATGCTTCTCTTCCAGGAAACACTCACACGAAGCCCAGCGCTGGTTGTCGCCCCGTACGTTGTGGCCTCTGGAGGTTTCTCTTCCAGGAAAACACTCTTCAAAACTTGTGCAGCTCCCACGGCATCATCATTCGATTCTTCCAGATCGACTGACCGCACTTCACCAACAAAACTTTGCCAATAGCGTCATCGTTCACTCACACACTGTCACTGCCTGACAGTTACTCAAGTACTCCTTCACTCCCTCGCCTGACCCTACGTCGCCGCTCGCTTATATTCGCTCGACAACTGGATTCGCGAAACTTCCAGATTTCTCCTCGGCGCGTAGCACAGCCAAAGCTACTGAAAGGGCGAGATCTTTCTCGTCGCTTTCACCAGTGCCTCCTCTATTTTTTCAGTGCCTGCTAGGCTGCGGGGAGAACAAAAGGGCCGCGCCATCGCTCGAGTTGCGCGGCGCCGCCGCTTAGCATTGGTGGGGGCGCCACTCACGCAGACTGTTGTCAACGGCGGATAAACCGCGCGCTGCTCGCGCGCAGCTAGGGTACGAATGCTTGCTGCGCAGATTAGGTTCGATTGTGCAGCGTATAAAGCATACTCACAAGCAGGGTTGTAAGAAGGCATGTTTAAAGAATGAAGTTTTGCACCCGAGAACTCGCAGTGGATGGAACTTATGTGATTCTCGAGAACTGAAAGCACATGCATAGTTAAACTTCTGCAATCTACTACCGCGCTCACTACGTAAACTGAGATGAAGGGGCTGCGAACCTCGAGGGCGACGCACTCGAGGCGTGTAAATTTGCGACGCCTGAGCATTAACCGTTTGATCAGGAACTGAAAACAACGCGCTCAATGAATGGAAGCGAGGGATGCAGTCTCTCCGTAGCGCGAAATTTTCTTCTGGCGAGAGGGAACTTCAACCACCCTTTCTACATGCATGCATGCATGCTTTTGCACACACACACACACATACACACACACACACATGTATATATATACATAAGTATATATAATGAAGTGCTGACATAGGACCCGGAAGTAAAGGATCAAAAAATATATATGAAGCACGTGGGAAAAATTGTTCCGGAAATGACTGACGTTTCGGCCGCGGGACCGGCCTTCGTCGGAGTGAATAAATTATATATATATATATATATATATATATATATATATATATATACATATATATAATTTATTTATTTATGTATTTACTTCCATGCTGTGGGCCGACAGGTCAGCAGTATGAGTACGCATGAAAAATTGAAAAACCTCAGGGAAGGGAATGGGTTGAACCATCCATCCCCCTCCCAGGCGTACGCCAATTACTCAAAGGGACTTGGCGTCGTCCTTATCAGACGAAAAAAAGGCTTCTTTCATCACAGAGAAAACAAAGAGAGTTTATTCACAGTGTTGGCTAAGCGACAAATAAAACACGTCACCAGTGTAGCCACATTTTTACAGCTTAACATAACTTCTAACATAAAGGGGCTCCTGAAGAAATGTATTGTGCGCATCACTTTTATTTGTGGCTGTACAGGCGTAGTTCACGAGGAGCGGCTTTATGAACTTTGTGCACACTAATCCAGCAAGATCCTAATGGTGTTGAACGTTGGAGCAGTGGAGGAGGTCCGACTCCGAAACAGTTGGAACCGCCGCTTCTAGAAGAGTCTTCAAGGGCTTCTGGAGCAGGGGGTTTCTTTTCAAGAACCATTTGAACGAATCGCCGAAGGGCGTCCAAGACATGAATCAGTTTATCGGAAGGGTATATCAACCCACCTCGGTCCTGGTGCCAAGTCAGCTGCTGCAGTAGTTGCTTGGTCAATGGCTTCAATGTCACTGCACATCAGCTCTCACATTTCATATGCTCCCTAAGAACACGGGCAATATAGCCACCTACATAGACCACTGCAGACAGCTGCAGTGTTGAAAACTGGTATACTGGGCAACTATAGGCACTTCAGCACATTGACAGCTACTGCAGGAAGTTCAGCTGAGCCCTCAGATGCTTTTGTACTTTGAGGCAAAATTCCTTTGCTCGGTCCAGCGTCTTCGGTGTGGACAGCATTGCGGTCTTTCGACTTCGCTGCAATGCCCGTCTTCAGAACTTTTTCAAGTCCGGAGATAGTAGCTCGGACATCCAGCTGATCGTTACAGCCTACAGATCGCCTCACGTCTCAAAAAGTGATTCGATAGGATCACTGGTGAACTTTCTTGCTGAGACAAAATGAAACCTTTCTGTTAACAGCAGGTAGCGAATACAATACACAGGGGAATATGTAGAGCAGGAGTTCTTGGTAGGTCCCCTACTGTCAAGAATCCACGAGGAGATGTCGCATCGTTCTTCAGTTGCATTATGTACATTGGAAATGTAACCTCAAGATACTCCAGACGATCATTATTCGCGTCATCATAATGCCTCACGTCAGGCAAGTGTTGCCGGATATGTTGCACCGTGTTGCTAGTGTCATGCAATAGAAACCACCGATACATGTTTCTCGTGAACACTATCGTGGGTCACGAAAAGACAAAAGAAGGGTGGCAGCTGTGGCCGGCTTTGTCCTTTAGAACTTCCAGTGCGGATGAGAGATCCGAGGTTAACACTTCCACTGTCCTTAGGACGTTCATCTTTTCGATATCACTGGGGTACACGTGCTTCCTGCTTAAATTAGGCAGTGGCTTGACTAGCCAGGTTTTTTGCATTTCATATAACTTTTTTACGTATGTAGAAGATGCCTCACCAGCCTCGTCGACGTCTCGTGAAAGAAACTGGGACCGATTGTCTTTGATTACGTGAGAGTAATCAAAGCTTAGGAAAAAGAAGCCTCTCGCGATCGCATTGGTGTTGAATTCTACGAGCCAAAAACCCACCGCAGACCTCTTTCATAGCATTTACGTTGACTTTATGATGATCTGTGACGACACTTGCTATTCAGAACCCAGTTTCTTCAACTTTTGTCATTACATAAACAAGTAACTGCGAGAACTGGGAGCCATTGAGATGTTTTGTAAAAACAAACATGGACGATCGCTCCGCCATAGGAATAGGTATAACACGAAAGTAATACGTGCCCGTACAGAGGTAATTGAATGTTTACTGTGCATTGAAACAGGAGAGTTTGCACAACGTATAACGTGGATGCACCCATGTTCACGATTGGTGGGACATCTCCATCCCGTGACCAACGTCCATGATGAACGATTAAACAAACTATTCTGGTAGCTGTAGATGTCAAAGGCGACAGCGTAATGAGAGCAAGAGGCGTGAAGCCAGAAGAGCGTCGCTATTGGGGCGCAGAACTTGCGCTGAGGTCTCCATCCCGCGGCATGTTAAAGTGTGATTGAACGTACGCCACGGGCGGACTAGAGGGAAACGGTGAGTGCGTGTGTCGCCCTAGTAGACCGGGCGCGACTTCTCTCGGGGCGAGCATAAGCGAGGAACGCGGTATTACAGCCACTGGAGGGAGGCGAACGTCGCATTTTTGCTTTGGATGGATGCTATGAGCGAGGCCGACGCTTGGGCGAAGGTCGCCACCTCGAGTTGCGTTACGGCGTTGATAAAGTTGCACTTCTAACGAAAACACGCCGACTGAGACGGACACACATGACCGGTGCCATTCGCGGAATCCACAGTAATGATGAACTACTTTACTTTGGTGCTCCAAGAGGGCGACACCAACCGCTGATGAGCACTGTGATGAAAGTGGTAGATTTGAAAGGCGCGTTTGTAAAGCAGTCATATTCTGTGGCCGTGGCGCAATGAATAGCGTGCTCGGTGCGTGTTGTTGCGGACCGAGAGGTCATACGTTTGATGCCCGCTGACGGAACTTTTTTCTTTGACACCTGATCGTGTACATTTTTTCAACATCATTTCCGTGACGGAAATGACAAAGCAAAGCATAAAGTTCGCCAGCACAACATCACTGCCAGATTCGTTCACTACGCCCATGTCAACTTTGCCGACAAAACAGTCTTTTCGCTTGTTGTACTGAAGTTTGGGCTTGATCAGCATCTCATGAGCTATGAGTGAACAAGTCCTTGACTGAGGTGCATCAAGGTTTTCCACTTCAGCTTTAAGCCTGGCTTGCACTAAACTGTTGACGCCCGTCTACCCAGAACTGCTTCCTGTGTAGTTCTGTAGAGTGCTTCTGCTTGGCAGTTTGAGCAGCAACTCCATCCTTGCATGTTCATAGGCCTTTGTAGAGAGGTGGCGCAGTATCACGCAGTGTCGCACATCTTCAGTCCATGTTGGGTTCTTGCGTGGGAAGTTAACAATTTGGTTCCATAAGAACACCGCCGAAATATGCTTCTCTTTTGCCTGTTCGCGAATGCACTCTAGCTCATCAAAATTGCAGCCATTTTTCACTCTCTCAAGTTCCTTTTGTAGCCATCAACTGTATGTCGAAGCTGGTCTATCTGTTTTTTCAAGTCCCTTTCTTTGCGCTTCCACTTTGCCATTTCTCTCGCAAGCTCGCTAGACACTCCTACATCCACCTAGGTCGCTTGATGGAATACCCCTGCATCACGGCAAACTGGAGCTTCACCGAAACCCCTTTCAATTTCGGCCATGGCTTGTAGCTCTTCTTCTGGAAGAGAATTAGTTTCATCTAACGTTAGCGATCGGCTGCCCACGTGATGATGTCCTCTGGCGTTCCTTCAGTGCCTTTGATTCCCTGGCATCTCTTTCGCTTTCTTGCTGGCTCATTTTTTTTTTTGCCTTGAGCAGGCACAAAAGTTCTCTTCCGGTTGCTCTCAGTAGCCCTCTCGTTCAATGGTTGAGGCCTCATGTACAGAGGATATTCGGGAAACAAGGAGGCCACTACACCTTTCTTGAGGCGGTGCCTTTTGCCTTCAGCGAAGTCCGTCTCCTTAAAGTGCAGGCTGCATACTCTCGAATAGTTCGAGGTGGTATTGGGCACCCAATCATCCCTTCAAATGGATTTTAGCCACTGTTCCTGAAGTGCTTCATCCACCGGAATCTCATGGAAAGAGATGTCAGGAATCCTGCGCTTTTCGTTCGACTGGCAACGCGGCACGCAGCAGTATGCGATGGAGTCCTGTGAAACAACAGTGAGCGGCTGAGCAATATATTTCAATTTCAGTGCGGTAATCGCGTTAAGAATCACTTCCGTGCGACAACATGAAACGCCAAAAGCTACATATAACATTTTCACTGTGAAGGGAAGGCAATCATTGACTCACCGTTGAAAGGGAACGAATGAGTTTGCATGCATTTATTGCCGTCGGGTTCCCGTACGCAGTCCCGTCGCAGTGAGAGTAGTTCATTAACTGATGTCCGCCCACACGTGCGCTTCAGCGGCAACAAACACAGCGATACGGAGGCTGCAAAGCGCACAGGCGCATATACACACACGTGGCTGACCAAGCCAACGCGCGCCTAGCGTGCATGCTCTCGCAGTGCAGCCACCCCTACGTAGCTGGCGCCATGGTTCGGCAGCAAGTAGCGTAAACACGCAAGCGCACCGACGGCCGCGGAGGGCGCGTTGAGCAGGCACTGAATAGCACTGAAAAAAAAGAGGAGGCACTGTTTCCACTCATCGTGGCATAACTCGGCATTGTGTCATCCTTTCCTTCATGAGGGTTCGAGAAATCCCTCGGCGTTCTGATCCGAGAGCGCTTGGCGTGGCAGCGGCCGTTCGAGGGGGAGAGGAGGCGCGCGCGCGGTGTCTTTTGATGCTCGTTTCTTCGTTGCGCCTGCCCCGTAGCGACCGATCGGCGCCTGGATTTCACGCCACCGTTTCAAATCGGTGACGAGCGCTTATTTGAGCGCTCGTTTGTGACAATGTGGTTCCTTTTTGTATAGGCTTGTTGATGCGTCTCTGACACACATTGTCTTGTGCCATACGGTGAATCACTACTATTATGCTTCTTTGATGCTTGTATTTTTTTAGAGATCTTCTCAAAGGTAGAGGGCAACCAAACTTTTGACGATGAGCAGCAGCTGTAACCTTCTGTTCAAGTGTTTCTTTATAAAACTAACTCTGTAATAAAATGTTGCCCTAATTGAATAGCTACTCAGCCAAGCATAATTCATCCACATTAACTTGTGTGCTTATTAGTGTGCAGTTGTTACAAAATCCAGAAACAAAAACAAACTTGTAATTCGTATAGAAAAGGCCGTGAACAAGGTGCCACGTGTACTTCATTTTGCCTATCAAAACAACATATCTTTGGTGGCACTTCTGCGGAATCTCTTAGTGTAGAATAACTGTAATGAAAATGCAGTTTTTTTTCGTTCAAAAGACATTATCTTTGTCTCGATACTTCTGCCTTGAATTTTATTTTGTTGATATCTTGCAAGCACATTTGCATACTTGCAATGCAGAACTCATTCAGTGGTGTGTTCGACTGGCACTGCCCTGGTTGGTGCATTAGGAAACGGAATGAACAGCCTTTTATAGAAGAAGTGAAGATGACAGACACACCAGTGGGAAACAAACCAGTCAGAGCCAAAGCGAACACGTTTCTAGGTCTTTCACCAAAAATGAAGTATATGCAATGGAAAACTGCTACCTACTAATACATATAAGCCAACGCAAAGCAAACTTGTATCATGGTCAACGTAAACATTTCTTTTTATTCAAAATATCCTGGAAAACTGCGATAGCAACAAATTCTAATGTTAATCGTAGTGAGGCTGGCAGCTAACTCTTTTGGATCCAATCTCACGCAACTCTACAAAATGCTGGTTTAAGAGCATACGGCCGCTCCAGGGACACTGTTCGCACAATGTCTCCGCGTTGAGAGCGGAGCACGTAGGAGCCAGCCGCCCGCTGTCGGCTGCTGAGATTGCGAGATAATGCGTGCGCGAGCGACGACCGCGCACGTACAACCAAAGGTCGTAGTGGCTGCATGAGGGACACCCCCCCCCTTGCGTCTTTCCGCGCTTGTTAAAGACGCGAGGGGCGTTTCCTCTCCTTGAGCATTCCCCGGCTCGTCGAACAGGCGGGGGGATCTTATCGCATACGCCTCGGAGCGACGGAGGTGGGCCGGCTCCGCTTGAGCGGCGTTTGTCGCCGCCACTCCCGCACTGTTACCCGCGGGTATTTTTCTTCGTGGCTTTTACTTATATATATATATATATATATATATGTATATATATATATATATATATATATATATATATATATATATATATATATATATATATATGTATATATATACGGGACATGACGGCAAAAATCAGCCGAGAGTGTCTATATAATTGCTATTGCAATAATACACCATTTGTGCACTTCTCTGTTGACTATGTCCTTGCGAGGTCTTAATGATTTCTTGTTGCGCTGCAGATGACGAGACGAGGACGATATAAGGACTACAGAAATCATGAACCACCACCAACTAGCCCAATTCGCCGCTCTGCTAGAGGTCTTAAGCGGCTATCTTGGCAATGAGGTTTATCTCGTCAAATAGGCTCGTCATTTTTTATCAGGTGTTTAGCTGGGAGCTAATGCGATAGCTTGAGCCATTTTCACATCTGATTGGGTAATTTATGCATCTATTGTTGATCATCATTCAAAGCCGCATAACCTTTTCATTATTTAAAGGTCATTAAATATTTTTAGTCTGAGTTCCAGATCAAGTGCATTTAGGGTTCGTGTCGAGGCATTTTGATAAAAGTTGCTCGTAGATAACCTAGCGCGTAATAGCCAAAAGACATTCTGACTAACTGACGATGCATATTGTCAAATTTATGTATGTTTGTAGATTGTGGATGCCTAGAGAATTATTTCGTGAAAGCTTTCTACAATATGTGACTAGCAGCTCGTGCAACTTCTTGCTTTTTTAATGTATATGCATTTTGTTGTAGATCCATGTATTCCCTATTTCGTTCAATAGGTTATATTGCCTTTTCGCTCTAGATTTGCAAATGGGCTGTCCTCAGGCACCATGTTTACTCAAGTCATGAGCGACAGAGTCGGGTAAGTGTTATGTTCACCTGCATGCAGCTGTGTTCATGGTTCAGTTGCAAAATTGTCCTGTTTTCTTGGCTTAGCAATGTGGGGTCTCTTTGTTCAAGAGTGCGGTTGAGCAGCAAACAGTGATGCCATTCTTCAGCACAATAAACAAACGTAGGCATCCAAAAACGGATACAACAGATTAATCGGTACAACAGAATTGCTTTCTAAAAGCTGAAGAAACGCGGAGGGGCTCAAAAGAAAGTAGACACAAATATCTGCACTCGCAGGCATGGAGCAACACTGATCAATACGGCGAATGTGGGGGCTTTACGGGAGAACTGTGTAGGCATTTGATGTATTAAATTTTTATGCCCCAGGCATGCACTTGCACTCCTGTTGATATGCCACACATATCGATAATAGCTGATAGTAGATTGCATTCGTTGAATTTTGGTGTGCGTATACCCCGTCGACAATGCAATGATAAAGTGTGAACTAGAGCTGTGCACGGGCCTAATTTTCAAGCCCGAACCCGGCCCGGGCCCATTGACTGCGTCGAAGGCCCACCCGAGCCCGACCTTAAAGGGCTTCGAGCCCGTCCGGCCCGGCCCGACGTACAAAAACACAAACCCGGGCCCGGTCCGGCCGGACACTGTGAAAGTTTGCTGCGGAGACAAGATATCACTTTTTTTATCATGGGGCATTTTATTCAACATATAAAAGTTAAACACATGCAAACGACACATCTTAGTGTGTATACATATAAATTACAAGTTGTGTAAAAATAACAAGCTGTGTAGTGATTCGGACTTAGGGAAGTGCGGCGCTCCTGCATCACACATCCCGTCGAACTGCGTTCGCTGCTCACACTGGTAGCCGGAATCGCAAATATCGTTTTCGCAAGCATAGCAAGCTTCGAATAATTAGACTCCTTGTTCTTCCAGAAGTCTAGTATCTCTGATGCAGGACAGGAGGATGATTGCATGGGTGAATAATCACAAAGGTGATCTTGTGTGCTCATCGCTAAGTGCTAGAAAACAATTCCGGCACAACGTCTATATTTTCGGTTTGATGCGGGCTTTAGACCTGGCCCGGCCCACCCAATGCCCGAGATTAGTAGCCCGAGCCCGGCCCGGGCCCGAGATGGGAAGACGTCGGCATACCCGAACCCGGCCCGCGGGCCGGGCCGGGCTCGGGCTTTCGGGCTACCCGGAGCCCGTGCACACCTCTAGTGTGAACCACCGGTTTACGACTTCTTACGTTCGATTAATCTATGAATAACACAGTAGCCCATCTGTCCTATGTAGAAGCAGTGATAGCTATGGGACTTTGTAAACCACAGATACACAGGAATCAGTAAATTATTGGGTGTGTTTCGAAAAAAATTGCCAGTCTGCCTTTTGCCTATTACCTGCTCATTCTCAGTACTTTGGTACAAATCTCACCTAGCTTATTGGCAGTCATAAAGTCAACAATAATACCTTATGTACCTCCTGACTTCTTTAGTCTCTGAGATAAGCAGCGAATGTAAATAATACCTAAGACAAGCTTATTACTATTGCTTTTTGCAACCGCGTTCAGACGTAACAAAAGATGCTTCTTTAACCCATTAGGGCCCACTGTACTTTAAAAAGTACACTTCCTTTTTCGGGCATAGAAAATACAAAACAGAATATCCTGATCTTGCTTATCACAATTTCTTATGTCAAAGGTTGCAGCAAGAAAATCTTAACTTGGAATATTGACTCGGTTATGTTTTTTCTGTTTTATGAGTCGTCAAACTTTAGGAAAATGAGATCCTGTTAAACGCACGTGGTCAGTACTACTTTTTCTAAATTAATTTGTAGTTTTACATTTTATATGTTATAAAAATGGACTGCTTCTGCTTCAGGAAGAGCAATTCAATCCCTGCAAAGCTCGAGAAGCCTACAGAGTGCATAGTTTTGCTGTGAGGAGTGACCAAATGTTGCTGTACTTTATTTAGTACACTGGGACTTCGTGGGGGGCATACATGTAACTCTTGTTGTCCGTTGCAGCATAGATTCAACAGGCTTTTTTTTATGAATGCCGTTTTTTCGGTTATCTCAGACTCATGAGGCTGCGAAAGATGATGTTTTAATTGGCCATTCTGACCCTAACATGGGAAGTTAGGAGGAGGAGGGGAATGACGACGGTACGAATGGATGCTCTCTGCTAACGATAAAAAACATGGAACGAAGAAGACGTGGGTAAAATAACTTCTGTTTTGACTCAGGAAAGCACTTTTGTTTCGAAAATGGCACAGACAACAGTATAGTTGCTATGCTGACGAAAGACTACACAGTTGAGTCACTATGCTCTGTATCGTGGTGGTCATTCACTGAAAAGAAAAGAAAAACGTAGTGCCACTGTCCTCCTTCTTCATCCGCAGTAACAATGCCATAGGGGGATTGAGCTCTACGATCAAGCTGCGAATGACTAGAGAATTTTCATCTCTGAGAAAAAGTGGTACCAGCCCCTAATTACCCAGATGATCGAAATAGCCGCAGACAACGCATAAAGGGTCTGCTACTACATTGTAGGTTTTAGCAGACCCTCTACGCGTTGACTATTGTCATTTAGTCGCATAACAGCAAAACACTGACTGCGCCTTGTTGTACCCAAGAGAAGTATCAAAGCTCTCCAGATTCCACTGTACTTGCTATTACCCTCTATCCATACGGACATTTTCACAAGAAGCCGGCAAAACAGTTCAATTCTGCCAAAATACATCGAAATGGTGTGGCGAAAAGCGTGACTTTACGCTTTCCCTAAAGCACTGGTCCTTGATTAAGTTGCATGGGCCAAGATAACTATGTTATTCATTTCGCAAGGGCCCAGCGTACTCGCCATTCTTGCATCAAGTCACCTTGCCCGTTGCTATCTCGAAGGCCCAGCGTACTTTTTATAGTACAGTATCATAACTCCTGAAGAAACACACGTAACTCTATGAAAATTTGCACTTGTGGTTATCTGTTGTGGTTAATTAAATAAGCAAGATTTCAATAAAATCGGACCAGTAGTTCTTTCGTGGTCCTTAATGGGTTAAACATTCAGCTACAGAGGTTACTGCAATGCGAGGATTACCGACAAGTAGTAGGTACATAATCAGTGCGTTAAAGCTCGTGCTCAATGTGTGCACACACGACTTGATGAGAAAAAAACACTTGAGGTGTGACACAGCGATGCCCGTACAATTCTTAACAAACTTAGAATGCTTGGATGAGAAGTTTAACAGTACTTTTGAAGCTTTTGAAGAATAGTGATAGCACATGCGATTCTCATGAACCCACAAGGAAATGTCCTGAAATTGTACTATTCCGTTATTCTGAGCCAATTATGTACAAAGGTTCAGCTCTCGTAGGATTCAATCAAATTGTGTATTCACTGTGGTAACCATCGTTTCAAGTTCATTACCACTACAAAAATATATCGTGTCATCGTCCATGTAAAGAAAGGGGTCCTCTGTTTGTCAACTGTGCTAAGGTATAAATAACTGATAACTGGACCAACTTTAGAACCAATGCAAGTTCCTCAATTCGGCCCATGTGTACGATTACTTGATATTTTGTTGTGGTGACCAATTTTAATCGGTGTTTACCTGAACGAATGAGTAATTAATGAAGAAGGGTCAAAGTATACTGGAGAACTGCTTCAGAATGATGTAATATAAACTAGACATTTCCTTAACATTTCATAGCCACATTTGCTTGCAGTATTCTGGATCTTCAATACTGCTGTCAAACTTGAAGTGCAAGCATTCTGAGCTTGAAAAAAACGTTATTTTCATGTCATGCCTTAACTCATCTGTCACCAGTCTATACAAAAAATGAAGGTCAGCTTTAACGAAGAGGTTACGCGTCCATTAGATGTAGGTTATTGACATGTCGCCTTAGAAGACGACAACAACGAAGTGCGCGCGCGAATGCACTGGCGCTGGGGCACGAGAGCGAGTCTTGCGCGGAACTCTGGCTTGTCGTAACTCCAACGCCTGAGCTACGCCTGCTGACTTGTTGATATGTCCTTAAGTTAAATAACTCGTCGAGAAACACAAGCGGCTGTACAGACGTAACATTTATTCTCGCTTGGCAGTAGCCACTCTCACTGAACGTTCAAAGAAGTCCATTGTGTTACGTGCTAACTTGGACGCAAAAAGTAGCAACAACAAGCGTACCGTAGGTATTTTTTACTAACTCATGGCTTATCTCACAGGCTAAAGAAAGTGGGATGTGCATACGGCGCAAATGCTGTCTTTACAGCAGCCATTGAGCTAGGGAAGATTTGCGCCGCCGTGCAGAGAGACTGAACAGATAATAGACGTAAAGCAGACTAACATTTTTTTTAAAGACGATAGTCTTTCTTGGGATACTTGAACGCAAAAATTTTGGTCTGGCTGTCTGTCTGTCTGTCCGTAACCTGATTCAGCTACTCGGCCAAAGTTTAACCACTTTCTGAATGCCCAGCCGTCTTGAACTGGTGTTAGCGTTCATACTTGTGAATATATTCGATCAAAAAGCAAATGCTACGCATACCTGAGGCGCAAAATTAATATGTTAGTGTCAGGTCGTGTGTTCTTTTATTAGAAAATACATAGGTACCCAATTCTAAAGACCCTAGTGTTTTATCAATGCCAGCCAGATGCAGCCAATTCAACGTAGAGTAGGCGCTGTCTGAGGCAAGGCAAACATAGTAGTACGGCCGGCACAAGACTATCGTCTTTCGACGACATTTGCAGCGAAGCACGCAGATACGCGGCCAATTTTTGTTTTCGTAGAACGCGATGGAGGCGAAGTGGTAGAGGCCCATGTACTGTGTGATGTCCGGTCACGTTAAAGAACACCAGATGATCAAAATTTCCGGAGCCCTCCACTACAGCGTCTCTCATAACCATACCGGAGTTTTGGGACATAACACTCAGATATTATTTTTGTAGAACACAGCCACAAACTTACCGATTGCCGTACAGGTGTGGTATAAAGTTCCTTTTAGCTGTTGCTGCTTCTTCATACGGAAAATGGGCCGCTATGTTTAAAAGAGAATAATGGAACATCCGGAGTCATCAACTGGAGGCTTGCCATCTAATCTATCCTTACATAGTCGAGAGTGGAAAACGCATCGCAAATTCAAGGAATGCTGTCAGAAGTACACTTCGCTGGGCTAGTTGGTTCATGTTTATGTACAAGCCACAAAAGTATAGCTGTTTTCGCGTGACGAAAAGATGGCCGAAGGGCTTAAGGGGGCACAAGCTTTCGACTGTTTATTCACCATATCCTGCCACGAAATATATAGGCACAGACATGCGCATCAAGTTAGGTACACATCGAGCGCGTACCACCCTAATAACAGCCTGAATACGATTCAGATGCTTAGTAAAATCAGGGACACCACGGCTAGTAAATTGTTGGAGGCATCCCATATAAAAGCACCAGGTTCCTTAAGTGTCACTGATACTTCATCGTCTCTCTCGCAGGAAGAGAGCAAGCTCCTACATCACATGGTGGTATGCGCTCAATGTGTGCCTAGATTGCTGCACATGTCTGTGCCTATATATTTCTTTGCGGTATACGATGAATAAACAGCCGAATGCTCGCGCTCTCTTTGACTCATTTTCTCATTCTTTCGTCGCGCAAATACAGCCATACTTTTGTGGTTTGTACATGTTCAATGAATGCACAGTTTCATACAATGGTAGAAATGTAAAAATATGTAGTGCTAGTGGCCTGGCATATTGATAGTAGTGAAAGGGTATGTGTGAACCAGCTGTCAGTTACCTTCCAAAAAAAAACAAATTCCATTCCTCAACAGTTGTCTCTCACGTCCCCCCATGTTTGCTGGATAGATAAGTGTCGCCCTAAAGGTATACCTCTCCATTTCATTTTCCGCCACTGCAAGCGTTTTCACATTTTGGTGTTTAGTTGACCCCACTTCTCTATTGTGTCTAACGTTTCCATGCCTATCTTCGTTTTAAGGTGAATCCTTACTAATTAGTTTTGGTTTCCCTCATTCTAAATACTCTTGACCAGCTTTCAATACGTTGACCAAGAGTTTAGGATTTCATTATGGACTACGAAAAATGATGTGAAGCACATGTAAAGGCGGGAAATTTGAATGTCATTATTGCGACGCACTTATATTCACAAGTTCTAGCAAGCACCTGCATTCTGATACAGTTTGTGCACGTCGCTCAAGCATCAGCACATCAGCCTTCATCAAAAAACTTCCCCATCTCCCGCTAAAGGGAACCATGTGTGAATGCGAAGCAGCGGGGAGATAATTAGCTTGAGCGGGAGGAACGTCGTCGCTCTCGTTTCATGGCAGCGGTCCGGGCGCTCATCGCGGCGCTGCACAGGAGAGAATGAGGCACGCGAGCTCCATCATTTTCATACCGCGGAACTACCGTAGCGCCCCCCAGCAGAGTATGCAGCGGCCCCACCCTGTCGTGCGCGCCGCTCCGAAGAGGATTCCTAGAGGAGAGGACGGAGCCCGGGGACCGTAGGAGAGAACGTGCATGCGCTGTGGGGGGTGTGGGACGCGGGAGCCGCTCCGTAGAGTAGAGGATTCCTAGAGGAGAAGGGGGGGGACAGGACGCGCATGCGCTGTGGGGATATGGGACGCTGGAGCCGCTCCGTAGAGTAGAGGATTCCTAGAGGAGAGAGGGGGGAGAGGACGCGCATGAGATGTGGGGATGTGGGACGAGGGCGCCGCTCCGTAGCGTAGATGATTCCTAGAGTAGAAAAAGGGGGTGAGCGTAAGAGAGGATAGGGGGAGGGGACGCGCATGCACGGTGGGGTGTGTGGGACGCGGGGGCCGTTAAGTAGAGTAGAGAATTCCTAGAGGAGAAAGGGGGTGAGCGTAGGAGAGGAGAGAGAGAGGGGGAGGGGACGCGCATGCGTTGTGGTGGTGTGGGACGCCGGAAGGAGGGACGGACTAAGCCCCCCTCCAAACACATGCAAGCAAGATTAAGAAATGGGGTCAACCTGGGCGACAGACACCACCTGCCTAGCCATTGCTAAGCAGCCTCTCTGTGCTCTCGGCCATGACTCAAGGCATGGGGGTCAACCTGGGCGACAGACACCACCTGCCTAGCCATTGCTATGCAGCTCTCGGCCATGACTCTGATGATTGTGGTAGGGTTAACGGCCTTCATATTACTGCAGTGTTCTGGTTCGCATAATGGGTGCTTCCATACTTCATGAAAGTGGCCGGACGCGGGACGCAGGACAGACATAGCCCCGAGCATAAGATGCTTCGAAACTAAAAACTTCCCCAACTCCCGCTAAAGGGAACCAATTGTGGATGCGAAGCAGCGGGGAGATAATCAGCTTGAGCGGGAGGAACGTCGCCGCTCTCACTTCACAGCAGCGGTCCGGGCGCTCATCGCGGCGCTGCACCGGAGAGAGAATGAGGCGCGCGCGCTCGGTCATTTTCATACCGCGAAACTACCGTGGCGCCCCCCAGCGGAGTATGCAGCTGTCGCACCACCTGTAGGTGCGCGCTGCTCCATAGAGGATTTCTAGAGGACAGGACGCGGGGACCGTAGGAGAGGACAGGGGGAGGGGACGTGCATGCGCTGCGGGGGTGTGGGACAAGGGAGCCGCTGCATAGAGTAGAGGATTCCTAGAGGAGAGAGGGGAAGGGGACGCGCATGCGCTGTGGGGATGTGGGACGCCGGAGCCGCTCCGTAGAGAAGAGGATTCCTAGAAGAGAGAGGGGGAGAGGACGCGCATGCGCTGTGGGGATCTGGGACGCGGGCGCCGCTCCGTAGAGTAGATGATTCCTAGAGTAGAGAAGGGGGGGGGCGTAGAGAGTACAGGGGAGGGGATGCGCATGCGCTGTAGGGGGTGTGGGACGCGGGGGCCGCTCCGCAGAGTAGAGGATTAATAGAGGAGAGAAAGTGGGTGAGCATAGGAGAGGATAGGAGGAGGGGACGCGCATGCGCTGTGGTGGTGTGGAACGCGGGAAGGAGGGACAGACTAAGCCCCCCTCCAAACACATGAAAGCAAGATCAAGGAATGGGGTCAACCTGCCTAGCCATTCCTAAGCAGCCTCTCTGTGCTCTCGGCCATGACTCTGATGACTGTGATAGTGGTTGACGGCCTTCATATTACTACAGTGTTCTGGTTCGCGTAATGGGTGCTTCCCTACTTCATGAAAGTGGCCGGACGCGGGACGGGGGACGCGAGACGCGGGAGGGACGGACAGAGCCCCTGAACATAAGATGCTCCGCATCTAAAAAAAAATTACACCCTCTCCCGCTAAAGGGAACCATGTGTGGATGCGAAGCAGCGGGGGAGATAATTAGCTTGAGCGGGAGGAACGTCGCCGCTCTCATTTCACGGCAGTGGTCCGGGCGCTCATCGCGGCGCTGCACAGGAGAGAGAATGAGGCGCGCGCGCTCCGTTATTTTCATACCGCGGAACTACCGTGGCGCCCACAGCGGACTATGCAGGTGTCACACCAACTGTTGTGCGCGCCACTCCGTAGAGGATTCCTAGAGGAAAGGATGGGAGGACCGTAGGAGAGGAGAGAGAGGGGGGAGGGTACGTGCATGCGCTGTGGGGGTGTGGGATGGGGAGCCGCTCCGTAGAGTAGAGGATTCTTAGAGAAGAGAGGGGGACAGGACGCGCATGCGCTGTGGTGATGTGGAAGCCGCTCCGCAGAGTAGAGGATTTCTAGAGGAGAGAAAGGGGTGAGCGTAGGAGAGAGAGGGGGGAGGGGACGCACATGCGCTGTGGTGGTGTGGGACGCGGGAAGGACTAAGCCCCTCCAAACACATGCAAGCAAGATTAAGGAATGGGGTCAACCTGGGCGACAGACACCACCTGCCTAGCCATTGCTAACCAGCCTCTCTGTGCTCTCGGCCATGAGTCAAGGAATGGGGTCAACCTGGGTGACAGACACCACCTGCCTAGTCATTGCTAAGCAGCCTCTCTGCGCTCTCGGCCATGACTCTGATGACTGTGTTAGGGTTGACGGCCCTCATATTACTACAGTGTTCTGGTTCGCATAATGGGTGCTTCCCTACTTTATGAAAGTGGCCGGACGCGGGACGGGGGGACGGGGGACGCGGGGACGGACAGAGCCCCGAGCATAAGATGCCTCGCATCTAAAATTACACCATCTCCCGCTAAAGGGAACCATGTGTAGATGCGAGCAGCGGGCGCTAACGCTTACACTGGCGGCGGCGTTGACGCTCGTGCTCATCGCAGCATTGCGCAGGAGAGAAAACTGGGGAGGCGCAAAGCACGCAGTGATGGAGCGGTGTTTCCTACTGGAACATGCGAATCGCTGCTAATGGGCAATGGGAGACAGAAGACTGCGACTGAACACAGAGACCCGCACTCTGCTTTTTAGTTAACGCGCACGCTGCGAGTTTTTATTGTTCAACAACGCACAGGAGAAATCTCCCACCGGCACCACCTTGCAAGTCAAGATCCAGTGCCATATATACGGGGTGGCCAGTAAACGGTTGTGCAGCGCGAGCAGTCAATTTTAGAGGTGAAGCATATTATGGCGAAGCTTAATCCGGTGGTGTGCGGCGTGACGACCCTTACTGCGCATGCGCAAGCCCCTTAAAAAAATAAAAAAAAACTTCCTCTGCCCTTTCTCTCCTCTTGGCATCCCTCCCCGCGGAAACGACACCCTCACTGCGCATGCCCCTCCCCTCCTACGCTCCCCCCCCCTCTCTCTCCTCTAGGCATCCCTGCCCGCGGCGTCCACACTCCCACTGCGCATGCGCGTCCCCCTCTTCTCTCCTCTCCTGCACTCCCCCTCTTTCGCCCCGCTATGCCGACACACGTAGCGTCTGCTAGCGAGTTTCTTGGTTGAAATAACCGACTGCTCGCGCTGCACAACCGTTCACTGGCCACCCCCTATATATAGGCACTGGATCTTGATCTGCAAGGTGGTGCCGATGGGAGATTTCTCCTGTGCGTTGTTGAACAATAAAATTCCCCATCTCCCGCTAAAGGGAACCATGTGTGGATGCGAAGCAGCCGGGAGATAATTAGCTTGAGCGGGAGTGGAACGGCGCCGCTCTCATTTCACGACAGCGGTCCGCCGCTCATCGCGGCGCTACACAGGAGAGAGAATGAGGCGGGCGCGCTCCGTCATTTTCATACCGCGGAACTACCATGGCGCCCCCTAGCGGAGTATGCAGCTGTCACACCACCAGTCGTGCGCGCCGCTCCGTAGAGGATTCCTAGAGGAGAGGACGGGGGCACCGTAGGAGAGGAGAGGAGAGGAGGAGGGGACGTGCATGCGCTGTGGGGGTGCGGGTCGCAGGAGCCGCTCCGTAGAGTAGAGGATTCCTAGAGGAGAGAAAGGTGGTGAGCGTAGAAGCGTTGTCGCTGTGGTGGTGTGGGACGCGGGACGCGGGAAGGAGGGACGGACTAAGCCCCTCCAAACACTGACAATCAAGATCAAGGAATGGGGTCAACCTGGGCGACAGACGCCACCTGCCTAGCCATTGCTAAGCAGCCTCTCTGTGCTCTCGGCCATGACTCTGATGACTTTCGTAGTGGTTGACGGCTTTCATATTACTACAGTGGTCTGGTTCGCATAATGGGTGCTTCCCTAATTCATGAAAGTGGCCGGACGCGGGACACGGGACGCGGGACGCCGGACGGACATAAGATGCTTCACATCTAAAAAATCGCAGCGTGCGCGTTAACTAAAAGCGGACTGCGGGTCTCTGTGTCCAGTCGGAGTCTTCTGTTTCTCATTGCCCATTAGCAGCAATTGGCATGTTCCAGTAGGAAACACCGCTCCATCACTTCGTGCTTTGCGCGTTCCCAGTTTTCTCTCCTGCGCAACGCTGCGATGAGAGCCAGCGTCAACGCCGCCGCCATTGTAAGCGTTAGCGCCCGCTGCTTCGCATCTACACATGGTTTCCTTTAGCGGGAGATGGTGTAATTTTCTTCAACCAAGAAACTCGCTAGCAGACGCTGCCTGCGTCGGCGTCGCCAGGTGAGAGAGGGGGGTAGAGCGTAGGAGAGGAGAGAGAGGGGGACGCGCATGCGCAGTGGAAGTGTGGACACCGCGGGCAGGGATGCCTAGAGAAGAGAGGGGGGAGCGTAGGAGAGGAGAGAGAGGGGGGACGCGCATGCGCAGTGGGGAGTGTTTACGCCGCGGGCAGGGATGCCTAGAGGAGAGAGGGGGGGACCGTACGAGGGGGAGAGAGGAGGGGAGGCGCATGCGCAGTGAGGATGACGTTGCCGCGGGCAGCGATGCCTAGAGGAGAGAGGGGGAAAGGAGGTTTTAATTTTTTTGAAAGGGTTTGCGCATGCGCAGTAAGGGTGGTCACGCCGCACACCCCCCCACCACCACCACCGGATTAAGCTTCGCCACAAGATGCTTCACATCTAAAAGCAGCATCTGCAATTGTCGGAGGCGGACACCTGGAGTTTCATCAGTCTATGGCACTTGAACACGTCGCTAGTTAGGCGAACGCTTCCTTAACTAGTGCAAGAAGCCTTCACATTGGGGTTTCTTGATCTGTTATTCGTAAATTTATTTGAAGCAACGAGGAACGCAACAAGTCTTTAATTTGTATATCGAGATACATCGTTTTATTTCCTTAGCTTCTATTTTAGCTGCTAGAGCCACGCTTTCGGTAGCGTGTTCTAAACAAAACACTGAAAGGAGATCGTTGGTGCCATGTGTCTGCGCCGCAACGCCTCTTCGTTAAGTCTTTCAACTTCGTAAAATGCCGCTTACGTAAAAGACTTTTTGCGTACCCGTGTGACAAAGGTATGAAACATGTCCTCCACGCCTACGCCCAACACTTCGGCAACATTCACATATGCAGTGCTGAATCACTTCAGCGGTGTTTTCTCATGCTCTGAAAGTCTACATCTCAACAAAAAAAATCACAGCATATCCACGAAGTGAATGATGGTGAGTGGGCAAAGCTCGGAGGGATCATTCGAGTAACCGTGAATCCCTCCGTGCATTGCCTACTCGATCATGAAAAAATGTGACAACACGTGTCACCTCTTTTCATGATCCTTGGTGTTCGATCGTGAGCTGGGTACGTGCGTCGCCGACTTGTGTTCCGGGCGCTCGCAGCCTCAGCGACAACGCCAGTTCGCGTTCCACGACAGAGGAAGACGATGCCACCTACTCAGACGCCGAAGTCCACACCAGTGCTCGAGCCAACGCCTCGCATCCACATGCATCGCCACAGAACGCTGCTGTGAGTTGTGAAAGCCACGCGTCCTTGGCTATGGGTTGTGCCGCCGTGAGTACCGGAGCCGCCGTATGCTCCGCAGATACCGGCTGCCCTGGTTTCGCGACTCCGAGCGAAAGAGAAAGCGCGCCAAGAGCGAGCCCCCCTTTCCTATTATAAGAGCGCAATCAATCATCTTTAATCATCAACGTATACGAAAAACCACTAACGTCATCTAGTGATATTATTTCCAAGGACACATACACACAACGCCATCTATTGAGCAATTCATAAACTAGAGGTGGCTACATACATACTACTACAACTACTACAGAGGAGGGAACGACCTACACCCTGAGGAGCTTCACCCCTAAAATAGCCACATTTGCAGAAATCTATATACTGAGTGGTGTCATGCTCCATACTTTAAAACGGCAAGACCTCACTACCTTGTGGGTTCCCATGGAGTATAGAGGCATAAGAGGCCCTTTTACATCTCACATAGACAGGGAGCCTATCAAGCTTCCAATTTCATAACCACCTACTTAGGCTATTTTCTACTGCAAACAAGACAGTTTTTTCACTTTCTGTGTGGTATGAAAACAAACCTTAATTCTGTTCGCTAGCAAAAAGTAACGCCTTGCCCACCGAAGTATTTCGCTAACCTATTCAAGTAGACTGACAAATGAGTGTTTTGCGGTTTTCTAATAATGTAATTCATACTTTTGCACTTCGTGAGGCTGACAAACAGAGGGTCTAACCATTAGCTCAGAACATTACAATTGGTTCAGCACAAAGCATTTGTTTGGTTCTAGACTGTCCACTTTAGATGGCGCAATTTTTTTTTTCAATTCTTAGGTGACTTAGTTTTTGTTCAGGACACATTTAATTTTTTACGGTTCAAAAAAAGTGAAACAGCTGCATTGTCACGGGAAATTTTATTTGTGACACTCAGGCGTAAACAAGTTTGTTACGCAGTCTACTTGAAGATGCTGGTAAATTATTTCGTGGCCAGTAGGTCTTGACATTTGGTAGTAGGCAAGGAACCATTGTTTCTGTTGAAGCCAGGTAGTTTGTTTTGAAAATGCATTGTTGATAGAGAAAAGCAATTTTGAAAAATAAATACGTGTTATACCTCGCGACTTGAAAAAAAAAAAGGTGATCAAATTTCTGAACGGTCTGAAACTATGAGGTTACAACTTCAGTAACATGTGACAGACGTCTCCAACTTCACATGCTGTTCAACATTAACAGCCCTTAGATCTCACATATTATCTTTTTTTTAAATTTGGACATGGAAACATTGTTCTCTGGGTTCTTGCAAAAACAGCTCTCTTCATTGATTGTTGTGAACTCTTTCAGAGTAAGTGCTCGCGATGCTCAATGTTGACAAATAGAACTTCTTTACTTGTTGGTATATTACAGTGTTTGCCTATGCAAGGGTCTGTATACGAGGTAATAGTGAGTTGTTCGTTTCCAAACTGCTCAGACACCTTCGTAAGAAATTTGTTTGTATACATATCACTCATAATGAATAAACGCGTGGCAGGATGCATTGTCACACAGAAGTATGGCGTATGTATGTGTTGTGTAACTTGTAAAACTGTTGTGTCTAATGTTATGTAATCTTGGTGACATTTTTTAAGAGTGGTTGAGGAAGTATGCGTTCTGGTTGATGATTTAATATACTAGACAAGGACGAAGAAAACATCAAAATAACATGAGTGCCAATTGAATCATGAATCTGTACCAACTTACCCGACCATCAGTTCTGAACGATGCATGATTAGAATGTTATGTCCGTAGATGATTACATTTTCTTTATTCAGTGCTGATGATTCGAGGCTACGCAACATGCGCTCCTTTCTACAAAAAAAATTCTGCCAACTTGAACATCATGTGTACTGCTCTGAGCAAAGATGACATTCAGTTCGGGAGCCTAGCATACAGTTCAGTGGCTGCTACACATGCTGGACATAAGCAGTCTGTTAGGCCATTTATATGTTTCAGTTAGACCCATTCAAGGCTGGTGGCAAATAGTGTCGGTGTTTGTTGCCGGGCATTTGTGTCAATGAAAACATTACTGCGCATGCTGAGGGAGACCTCCAGAAAACAACTTCTTCATTCGAATCGAAGCACTGCCTTTAGAGTAACTTGGCACAGCAGTGTGATACATTTCTTCGCACATTTAATGATAAATCAACTGATCCGCTCTGCAAAGAACTATTTCTTAACCCATTAAGGCCCACGGAAGAACTAGTGGTCCGATTTTATTGACAATTCGCATATTTTATTAACCACAATAGGCAACCGCACGTGCAAATTTTCATAGAGTGGCGTGTACTTCTTCAGGAGTTATGATACTGTACTTTAAAATGTACGCCGGGCCTTCGATAAAGCAACGGGCAAGGTGACTTGATGCAAGAATGGCGAGTACGCTGGGCCCTTGTGAAAAGAATAACAAAGTTATCTTGGCCCACGCAACGTAATCAAGGACCGGTGCTTCAGGGAAAGCGTAACGTCACGCTTTTCAGACACCATTTCGATGTATTTTGGCATAATTGACCTGTTTTGCCAGCTTCATGGGAAAATGTCCGTATGGATGGGGGTAATAGCAACCACAGTGGAAGCTGGACAGCTTTGATACTTCTCTTGGGTACAACAAGTCGCAGTCAGTGTTTTGCTATTATGCGACTAAATTACTATAGTCGACGCGTAGAGGGTCTGCTAAAACCTCCAGTGTGGTAACAGACCACTTATGCGTTGTCTGCGGCTATTTCGAATATCTGGGTAAATAGGGGCTGGTACCACTTTTTCCCAAGGATGAAAATTCTCTAGTCATTCGCAGCTTGATCGTAGAGCTCAAACCCTTTCATGGCATTGTTGCTGCGTATGAAGGACAGTTGCACTACGTTTTTTTTTCTTTTCAGTGAATGGCCACCACGATAGAGAGCATAGTGACTCAACTGTGTAGTCTTTCATCAGCATAGCAACTACGCGGTTGTCTTTGCCATTTTCGAAGCAAAGGTGCTTTCTTCAATCAAAGCAGAAGTTATCTTACCCACGTTCCTGTCGTTCCATGTTTATCATTACCAGAGAGCATCCATTGCTACCGTCGTCATTCTCCTCCACCTCCTCCTAAGTTCGCATGTTAGGTTCAGAATCGACAATGCAAACATCAAGAGGCTCTCACATCTCGCTGCCTCATGAGTCTGAGATAACCGAAAAAAACGGCATTCATAAAAGAACACCTGTTCAGTCTATGATGCAATGCGCAAGAGTTCCATGTATGCCCCCACGAAGTCCGAGTGTATCAAATAAAGTACCGCAACATTTCATTACTCCTCACAACAAAAGTATGCGGTCTATAGGCTTCTGGCGCTTCGCAGGGATTGAAATGCTCTTTCTGAAGCAGAAAGAGTCCGTTTTTTAAACATATAAAATGTAAAACTTCAAATTAATTTAGAAGAAGTAGTACTGACCACGTGTGTTTAACAGGCTCTGATTTTCCTAAAGTTTCACGACTCACAAAACAGAAAAAAAAATATAGCCGAGTCAATGTTCTACATTAGGATTAACTTGCTGCAACATTTGATATCAGAAATTCTAATGAGAAAGATCAGAATATTCTCTTTTGTATTTCCTATTCTCGAAAAAGGAAGTGTACTTTGTAAAGAAGAGTGGGCCCTGATGGGTTAAGAACGAGGCACTTGCAACATTGCTTATTTTCACGGTACTTCATAGTTTTTCCAAAGGTGAGTATGCCATGTATGCTTCTGACGGTTATGGCAGAGAAGTGTTACCATAGTTTGTGTGGCTGTAGCAAGAAAGGTTGATCATATTTTCATATATGTATCTGTGCGTATCTATCTGTACATGTCTATCTGTGTATATATGCACGGTACTCACGGATCGAAATGTTGCAAGTTCCACATACTTTCATTTCTACCGTCTTCAGTTTGTGTCACATCAGCATAATTTTGAAGTGAACACTTATGTCAATGTCAAAAGAACTATTAATGCCCAGATACATGGCGACATGATGTGGGCATCTCTAAAGATTGCCCATACCGGTTGCAATGCCAAAAATGTTGATGCTACCGCGTTTCAATCGGTGAGAAGTGTACAATAAATATGATGTGCCCGTTTTGCATCTCTGCTATTTCTCACACTCGTTTTGTCGCATATATTTCCCACGTGGCTACTATTTCTGTGACGCTCATCGAGTGATGCTTGTAGCGTTTTGACCTCAACAGGACAGGAAGCAATAGACAAGCCCATTTTTCGTTAAACACGTCTATATGAACGAACAAGTAATGCACTAAAAAAAGTATTGAAAAAATTCCCCATCTCCGCCAAAGGGAACCATGTGTGGATGCGAAGCAGCGGGGAGATAATTAGCTTGAGCGGGAAGAACGTCGCCGCTCTCATTTCACGGCAGTGGTCCGGGCGCTCATCGCGGCGCTCAACAGGAGAGAGAATGAGGCGCGCGCGCCCGTCATTTTCATACCGCGGAACTACCGTGGGCGCCCCCTGCGGAGTATGCAGCTGTCACACCGCCTGTCGTGCGCATCCGCCCGTAGAGGATTCCTAGAGGAAAGGACGGGGGGACCGTAGGAGAGAAGAGAGAGGGGCAGGGGACGTGCATGCGCGGTGGGGGTGGGACGCGGGAGCCGCTCCGTAGAGTGGAGGATTCCCTAGAGGAGAGAGGGGGAGAGGACGCGTATGCGGTGTGGGGATTGGGACGCCAGAAATTCACTCCGTGGAGTAGAGGATTCCTAGAGGGGTAGAGGACGCGCATGCGCTGTGGCGATGTAGGACGCGGGCACCGCCCCGTAGAGTAGGTGATTCCTAGCAGTAGAGGAAGGGGGTGAGCGTGCGAGAGCATAGGGGGAGGGGACGCGAATGCGCTGTGGGGGGTGTTGGGGACGCTCCGTAGAGTAGAGGATTGCTAGAGGAGAGAAAGGGGGTGAGCGTAGGAGAGTGAGGGGGAGGGGACGCGCATGCGCTGTGGGACGCGGGAAGGAGGGGCATGCAAGCAATAATACATGCAAGCAATATTAAGGAATGGGGTCAACCTGGGCGACAGACACCACCTGCCAACTATTGCTAAGCAGCCTCTCTGTGCTCGGCCATGACTCAAGAAATGCGGTCAACGTGGGCGACAGACACCACCTGCCTAGCTATTGCTAAGCAGCCTCTCTGTGCTCTCGGCCATGACTCTGATGACTGTGATAGGGTTGACGGCCTTCATATTACTACAGTGTTCTGGTTCGCATAATGGGTGCTTCCCTACTTCATGAAAGTGGCCGGACGCGGGACGGGGAACGCCGGACGGACATAGCCCCCGAGCATAAGATGCTTTCGCTGTCACGAAGCTGAAGGCGCTTCGTTTTAATGCAGAAAAAGCGATGACGTGGGGAGTCATCGAAAAGAAACGAGGCCGTTCGTTCACACACAAGACGAACACTATATTTACAGAGCACACCGACATACGGGCGTCCGGCCAATGACACCCGGTGGAGGTCATTGGCCGGACGCCCTTTCGGCGTTCGCCAGCCAATGCTTGCTGGTGGTCGCGGAGTCGCAGGAGGGCTTGAACCGCGCGTCCTTGCGACGATCCAATGACGCCGGCACCGGGTAGAAGCTTGACGTTGTGCCAGGTGGGAGCCTGCAGCGAGCGTCAGCCAGGTACACGGCTGGCCGTTCCTCCCCACGCCCTGGACACCGTCCTCTCCCGGCCACGTCTCCCCTGCTTCTCCGTTGTACTCTCAAGTGTCCTCTTCCGAGCCACCGTCGAGAGTGCTCATTGGTGGAGTCACTCTTTCGCCACGTGCAGCAGGCGCAGAGTGCCCTTTTCGTCGTTCTCTTCTTCTAAATACCGTCACCACTCCACTTCGCTCACGCACATCATCACAATCGTATCTAATAAAATTTTCAACCTCTTTTAATTGTGCTTTGTTGCCATTTATATTTATTTTTATGCTGCAGCGTTCATAGTGTCACGTGGCCGTGACGTCGTCGAAGGAAACAATCGGCGTGTTAAAAAAGAAACTATTTATTCGCCGAACTTGGGGCCGGGAAACTGAAAGTCAGACTACAGCAAAACACAGTGGCACTGATAGCGGCGAACAAAGTATCGGCGGTCAATAATCTGCTTATCGTTGAGACGCGCCGTCTTTTATACAGGACGCGTCCAGCTTTCTAGCCTTATCACTGGTAGTCGGGCAAGCTCTAGGATAAGCTGGATGGTTCATGTCCTGCGTGCAATCTTAACAAAACGATCTACTATAAGCGCGAAGCTTCTCGAACACTGAGGCGTGCTCTGCGCCGAGCATTGCTGACAGTCTTTTGTGGGTGGAAACCGAATAGAGAAAACTGATACAAGAAATGAGCGTGGCAATGCCCCCCTCTGAAAAAAACATCGCGCCAATGCTTAAAATGGATCACGGGGGGGGGATATTCACGCAACAATACATAACAATGAAGCAAGAAAGTACAATCAACTAAAAGTACGAGCAAAAAATTACAACAACAACGAAAGAAGTACAAGCCTCAGTTTCACTAACGTGCGTAAAACGCCTCGATGCGCACGATATGAACGACTTCAGGTCACGCTCGGCGCCGTTGAGAGTTTGTAATGGCGTCTGGCATAACCTCGTAGTCAAGAGCGCCAAGACGTCGAAGCACCTTGTATGGACCGAAGTATCGCCGAAGAAGTTTTTCACTAAGTCCACGTAGGCGTATCCGCGTCCACAACCAAACCCGGTCGCCGGGGTGCTTGTGGACGCGGATACGCGAATTGTCGGGCTTCTTTGGCGCGCTGAAGGTAGACAGTCACTTCGAGGTTTTCTTCATCCGCAACGTTGGGTAACATGGTGTCGAGCGTTGTGGACGGGTTCCTTCCATAGACCAACTTCTAGGGCGTCATGTGCGTCGTTTCCTGGATGGCCGTGTTGTATGCGAGGTTCACATACGGAAGGATTGTATCCCACGTCTTGTGCTCGACGTCGACGTACATGGCCAGCATGTAGTGGGTGGCCTTGTTTAAACGCTCGGTGGGGCCATTGGTCTGTGGGTTGTAGGCGGTAGTCCGGCGGTAGTTTGTCTGACTGTACCTCGAGATCACTTGTGTTAACTCTGCTGTAAAGGCCGTCGCTCTGTTGGTAATGAGGACCTCTGGGGGCGCCATGATGCAGGACGATGCCCTGAACGAAGAGCTTTGCTACCTCGGCAGTGCTGCCTTTCGGTAGGGACCTTCTTTCGGCGTAGTGGGTGAGGTAGTCAGTAGCTACTACGATCCACTTGTTTCCGACAGCCGACGTCGGGAACGGCCCCGGTAAGTCCATGGCGATTTGCTGGAACGGTCGGCGAGGTCGCTCGATGGGCTAGTCCCGTTGGCCTTGTCGGCGGTGTCTTGCGCCGCTGACAATCCTGGCATGTCCTCATGTGGCCAGAAGTACTTTTCTTTTATCCTCGCGAGCGTGCGGGACAAACCGAGCTGACCAGCCATCGGGTCGTCGTGTAGGGCATACAGAATTTCTGGTCGCAGTGCCGAAGGTACAACAATAAGGTAGCTGGCTCGGGCCGGAGAGAAGTTCTTGTTTACGAGGGCGTTGTTTTTCAAGAAAAATGATGCCAATCCTCGCCCGAATACTTTAGGGACAACGACGGTCCTCTCAGCAGGTATTGCAGTAGACCCCTCAGTTCCGGATTGGCTCGCTGCCGTTCTGCGAAGCCATCGGCACTTATGGCTCCCAAGAAGGTGTCATCATCCTGGTCGTCAATTGGTGGTGGGTCGAAGGGGGGCACGAGACAGGCAGTCGGCGTCGGAGTGTTTCCTTGCGGTATTGTACGCGGCGGTAATGTCAAATTCTTGAAGTCTTAGGCTCGCTCCACTGTGCGAGACGACCTGAAGGGTCCTTCAGGTTAGCTAGCCAACCCTGCCTTTCCTCTTCGTTTCTCTCTCTCTCTAGCCAACACAAGGCGTGTTGGTCGTTCTCAACATTCAAAGGCCTGCCGTAGAGGTTGGGGGTTTCGGGCTTGCTGCGTCCCTTCCGTAGTTAAAGCAAGGACGACGGAGGCTTCAGGTCAAAACAAACAACAACAATTTATTAAACTAAACGCGCCATACGGCAGGGTCCGGCCAGGAACTCTCGGCGACCACGGTTCACGGCCAGCAGCAACCGGCCAGCGCGGGTGGCAGCACCCGTCCTTGTCGGCAGCCAAGTCACCTCTCCCCGTGGCAGCGCGCAGGCTGCCGCTTTTGAAGAGCGCAGGTGGGCCACGCGCACCGCCACTGCGCAACACGTGGCGCTATCTCTGGATAGCCGGTGCGCGTGGTTCCCACAAATCCGACCCCTCAAGAAGGCGGGGTGGGGACCGAAGGACGGTTCAAAATGCCCGACCGCAGGGACCGTAAAGCGTAGTGAGGACAAAGAAAAACCAATAAACTTTTTTGCCTCACGCCACCAACAAAATTATATGGATCCCGCGCAGAACAACGAGGCAAACGGCACATCAGTGTATTTTGGAGGAAAAAAGAAGCAAGGACAGGTGAAGAAAAATGCGTCGTCTTCCCGAACCCGTTTTTTTACCGAGGACGCAGGTTATACCACTTGCTTGACGGTGCCGGTGTCTGGGTGGCCAAGCTCTGTTGAGGAATGTCTAGATCCAGAGCAGCTGCATCTTGTCGTGCATAAAAAGGTTTTAGATCGGAGACATGACTGGGGACACACACTTGATTAGTCAAGCAAATCTGTCAACATGTACGACAGCCTGGATTTCTGGGTGATTTTATATAGTCCGTCCCACCTGTTTGCTAGGGAAGCTGAAAACCCTTTCGAGGCGTCGCTGAGGGGGTGTGTCCGTTTCAACACCAGGTCCCCAACCTCAAAGCTAATGTTCTGCCGACGCTTATCATATTGCCCTGCCTGCTCCAAGCGCGATACATCCAGGTGCTGTCTGGCTTGTTGTACAGCGTCGGTCAGCCTATGCCTCAGGTCACCTGCAATCTTTGCATAAGGTCTCGGAGAAGCGTTCGCACATGTCAAAGCACTGTCCTGCGGGAAACTCATTTCTTTGCCTAGGTTAAGTTGCGCAGGAGTCAACCCTGTTGAGCGATTCACTGTCGTCCTAGTTGCAAACGCAACTTCTGCCAGTTTCAGATCCCAGTCTATGTGACGCTCAGAATGCGCGACAAGCATAGATTTGAGATTTCGGTTTACCCTTTCCGTGATGTTTGCTTGCGGGTGATAGACGTGCGCTTGTGACGAATTCCCAGGGCGTCACAGGAATCCGTGAACACCTTGCTGGTGAAGTACGTCGCGTTGTCCGTTATCAGCTGGGCAGGGAATCAGAACCTCGTGAAGGTTTCGAGAAGGCAGTCCCACACGTTCTGCGAAGTGAGCTTGCGCAATGGAAACAATTCTACCCATTTCGTGGAATGGTCAGTCACCACAAGGAGATACTGATTTCGCCGCGGGCTCATGGGAAACGGACCCATTACGTCACACGCTACTATTTGCCATGGCGACGTACTCTCAACTGACTGCATTGTTCCTAGTGGTAAGCCACCACGTGGTTTCGCCTTTTGACAAACAGAACAGGAACGCGCGTAGCGTAATACATCCTGTTTCATGCCTGGCCAAGTTACCGTACGACACAGTTTCTCGTAAGTTTTCTGCCCTGAAGAGTGGCCTGCTAAAGCACTGTCATGATAGTACGCTATGAACGATTTGCGAAGTTTGCGAGGAATAACACCTCGAAACGGTGATTCCACATTACCATCGTCAACCTGGGGGAAAGTACCGGAACAGGAGGCCTCCTTCTCCGAGCAGGTAGCAGTCAGTTTCCTCGTCGCTTCCTGTGTCAGCTGGATGACGAGCCGCCAGATTTTCTGACACTTTACGACAGAGGCCATCGCTCTGCTGTGCTGCAAAAAGCTCCTGTTTAGTCACCAAAGTACCCCAACAGGACTGCATGGTTTCAGGTTGTGTCGTGACCACACACACTGTTTCCGGCTCGACCTGGGTTTCAATAGACAACGGCGCACGTGAAAGTGCGTCAGCAACTGTGTTAGTGCTACCTTTCTTGTACTCAATGACGTAGTCTTAGCGCTGTAAGGTCAGCGCCCACCGGTCCAATCGGCCAGAGGGATTAGGTAACCGTTTCAGCCAAGACAGCGCTTGATGATCAGTCTGAATAACAAACTGAGTCCCATCCAAAAACATGTCGAACTTCTTTAATGCAAAAAATGATGGCCAGGCATTCCTTCTCTATTACCGAGTAGTTGCGTTCTGCACCGGTCAGAGTGTGGCTTGCGAAAGCAACGGGCCTCAGAGCGCCTGCGCATTCCTGTAAAAGTACTGCGCCAAGGCCATAATCGCTGGCATCGGTCTGTAACACAAAATGCTTGTTAAGATCTGGCAGCTGAATGGAGGCGTTACAGGTAATCGCTTTCAAAAGCATGTCGAAAGCTGTTTGTTGCTCACTGCTCCAGAGCCATTTCGCGCCTTTCTTTAGCAGCTGTGTTAGTGGTCGAGAGATGTCTGCGCACTGTGAAATGAAATCACGATAAAAAGCAATCATTCCCGGAAACCTTTGGAAAGTTTTAGTATTTCGTGGCGGAGGAAAGTCCGCAATTGCTCGGAGTTTATCTGGGTTTGGTTTTAGTACACCATTGTCGACAACAAACCCAAGCAGGTTGATCTTGTTAGTGGCGAGCTGCACTTTACCGGGGATGAATTGTTAGACCGGCTGCTGACATGCGCTGTAGAACCGTATGCAAGTGTTGAAGATGCTCTTCAAACGTGCGCGAAAAACACCGTCACATCATCAAGATACCAAAGTGCATAATTAAACTTTACATCACCCAAGACCATATCCATCATGCGCTGATAGGAACTTGGACTATTGGAAAGACCAAAAGGCATGCGCACAAACTCAAACAAGCCTCTATGGCATGTGAATGCCGTTTTTGGGACATCATCAGGGTGAACCTCGATTTGCTGATACCACGAGAGCAGTCGATAGTGGTGAAGAACTTTGCGTTTCCCAGCGCATACGTTATGCTCGATATTGCCGGCAAAGGGTAGGAATCTCTCACCGTGACCGCGTTGAGCTTTCGGTAGTCCACACAAAGACGTGTAGTACCGTCTTTCTTTTTGGTACCAGCACCACCGGGAAGGCCCATGGACTCTCGGAGGGTCGTACAGCTCCCGTGTCAATCATCTCGTCCAAGGCTCTATCCAGAAGGGCTCGCTTGTGCTGGCTCAGCGGTCTCGGGTTACACCGCCAAGGCTGGGCGTCGCCAGTATTGATGCGATGCACTAGAACATCAGTCTTACCAGGACGCTCTGTGAACATTTCCGAGAACGGTGTCAGCACTGCCTCCAGCTGGTTCCGCTGGTGGGTTGTTCCCTTGAAGTCGGTGAGGGATTGCACGACTGCTGACGGCAGCCTGGTGTGCATGGCTGCCACGCCTTCAGTGTTTCCTGGTACAGGCACGGAGTCCGTTTTCTCCGCAAAGGGTGTTGTCTCGGACTGTCCATGAACGCGGTAGCCTCTTCCCGGAAAGTCGAGCGTGAACCCCTCGTCTGCAAGAAAATCTCGGCCGAGAAGCATTGGCACTGATAGGCCAGGCAAACAAACAAATCGCTGGCGCTTCGTTTTCCCATTAAAACGTATCCGTAAGCGAACACAAGCTTCGGCGTTTGATACGTGGTTTGATGCCATTCGCAATTGAACATTTGCGTTACGAAGCTTCAACTTTTTAGCGTTACACTGTTCCAGCAACGCGTCACCGATTAAGGAGATTCCCGAACCAGAATCAGGGAGTGCAGGTACGATAATGCCCAGCGCTTTAACATTCATCGTCGGTTCTGGAGACTGCACCTGCGCTATGCGGCAAACGGAGGGAACGATGACTGACTCACCAGCTTGTTGTTCCTCGTATGCACGTACCAGACAGCGTTCCATGCTCCTGGCATTGATGGCCGTGGGCTGCGACACACTGCCAGTGTTTAATGCCGCCGGCCGAAGCAGTTTCCCGAACGTCCTGCATTCGCGCTGTGGCGCGCAAAGCACTGTCGCCTGACATGACCAGTTTGACCGCACTGGTAGCATACGACTTGCGCATGTCTGCGTTGGCCGGTTAGCCTATCACTGAAATCACGCCTTTCGGCGGAGTGGCCCCCGGAGTACCCATAACAGGAGCGCCTGTCGCAGTCGGCTCGCGCAGGACTTGTGAACCCGGCGTATCGGGACTGGGGGTCCGAGCGACTATGCTCTTCTACGGCTCGAGTAAGGAGCGAGCGCTCTGCACTATGACACTGCTCCGCGGACACTTGCTCCCAGGAACAGCTGACCCCTGATACGGTATTGAATGGGGCCCCGGGCCGCCCTTGCTCATACGCGAAGGGGTCCACGGCGCGGGAGGAGACAGCCGTGAATGCGCCTGGGCTCGTCAGGTCGCATGAGGCACTGGCAACGGGGGAGCACCAAGCCAGTGACGGCTCAAGAGCAGAGTGCGGCGCTGGCGGCGGAGCGTAAGTGCTCTCGGCTAATAGGGCGTCTTGTACACCGCGGGCCTCCCGTGCGAGATGCTCAAGGGTTTCGAATGGCCACTTGTGGGATTCGCGCCGTCTAGCCAAATGAAGGATTGCAGCACTTCTTTAAAACTCGGAAAACATTTATTAGTAAAGGAACCATCAAAGTTAACAGTCTTCTCAGCAACCACACATGCCAACCACCCCTCAGCCCTCGCCGCGCCGGGCGTTCAACACACGCGCGCACACACCCTGCAGTCTGTCGCCAACTCCCCGCGCATGATGTCGGCTGGTGCTTTTGTACGAGATCTGTGGGACGCGCGCACCCCTACAGCGCAGCACGTGTAGTTATCAGGGGCGGATGCGCGCGATTCCCACACATTCCCCCCTGAGAGAAAGTTCGTTGCCTGTGGCTATCTCTGCCTTCTTCCGCGGCATCGTAGCTGGTCTTGACCCGAGCTCGCGCTGCCGACGCGGACTTTGACACGGATGTAGGGCTTGCCGACGACGTCGACTTTGTTGCCGCCGACACACTCTTCGTCGCCGTGCATGTCGTAAGCCTTGCTATGACGACGCACTCGCTGTCTGGCTTGCGAGCCGCCGCTGCCTTCATGCCTGACGGCGTGGCAGCTCTCCTCCCAGGCGCGACGGCTTTCATGGCCGTAGCTTTGCTACCTTTCGCAGCATTCTGCCTAGGCTTTGCTGCAGCAGCTGTTCCGGCCCTTGTAACGGTTCGTGTGTTGGAACGGGCACCTGCGGCTGATTTCGGCGCTTCTACGCTCGCTTGCGTAACAGACACGAGATTTTCCTCCTTGCCGGCGTCGAAGCCGTGACCTTCGTTGGTTTGCACGATCAAGGCCTCCTTGGTCTCGTGTCTAGCGCCTTGGTCCTTTGCGGTAGCCGGACCTTCCACAGCGGTCTTTTTGTTGCCCCCGCCGTCGCCGTGGTCTTCTTTGCCGTGACTTTCACGCACCGTGTCGCCGTGCACTGCGGAGTCGTCCACAGGGTCGTGCGGCTCACCATCTTCGCTGTCACACTCGTCGTCATTCGCAACACCTTTAGCTGACCTGCTCTGCTGTCCAACCAGGGGTGTGCCTGCCAGCGTTCCGCCTCCGCTGTTACTTGCCTCCGTGTCCAGGATAAAACGCGAAGTAATGGTCGAGGTCTCTCTCGATGGGTCAGAGCCAGAAGATCCCTTAATACTGGTGGACGTGCTGGTGGCGCTCGGACAACACTCAGCCTGCCCACCCTGAGGGAGCTAGCGGGGCACCGCTTCCATTTCTTCGACGGATTCTTCGCCATGCACCGTGAGCGTCCTAGCTGCCACAACACCTTGCGTCGATATGCCACTTTGGCCAACCGCAGGCGCTGGCCACCGTCCGCAGTGCATGGTAAGGGCCACCACGCCCTTCGCTGCGCCAAAGGCTGCGGACTCGGCGTGTCCCCCTCGCCGCGCAGAATACTGCGGTGGCCACGTCGAGGCGTTCCATTGTCTCGAGGAGTTGCTTCAGCGCCGCATCCATCTTGCTGGTCAGACGAGCCACATGCACGTTGGACGCCAACTGTGGGTTTCGAATGTGCGCCCGTAGAGAAATGGCCTGAATCTGGGATGACTCTGTCGAATGACCCGAGCTACTTTGTTCCTTTCCGAAGCAGTCGGCGCTGCTCGGCGATGCAGTTCCTGCATTGTCCGGACGTACTCGAGCAAACTTTCGTCCGGATGCTGGGTTCTTAGTTCGAGCTCACCCTGGACTCGCAGCTCGTACTCAGGGGGCAGAAATTCCTCTCGGAAGCGCTTTTCAAAATCTGCCCAAGTGGTGAAAAGCGATTGTAGCGTCCACCACCATCCTGCGGCATCCCGTAAAGCCAACGGCAGGATTCGAGCCATCACGTACGCTTCCGAGGTGCCAGTAGCTCTGGCATAGCTATCTACTTCATCAAGGAAGTCAGCCACTGATTTCGGGTCGTCTTAGCCCGTAAACGTGGGTAGCTCGACGCGAGGTCGGTGCTGTGGCTTGCTTATCTTCTGTGGCTCCACGGCCAGACTGCTCACACGGTCCATGACCGTGCTGCACATCTCAGCGACACCCTTAAATGTGTCCATCTGCTGTGCCAGCAGCTCGTCAGCCGGCTGGGGAGATGAATCCTCCTTGCCGCCGGTAGGCAAGCTCGGCCCGGACCGCAGCTGCTTCCCGTCTGCCTGCGCCATTGGAAGAAAAAAAAAATCCGCGCAACAAAAGAACACACACGAGAACGGGCTACACGAAAGCTTCTCGAACAAAACAAAGGACCGGACCTACGTCCACCGTGCTGTTCCTACGGGCGGGAGCAAAAAACCACGTTTCATTTCATTTCATTTATTGTACCCTCAGGGCCGAAGCATTACAGAGGGGAGTGAAACAAACAGTATTACAATAAAGGTAAACATAAGAAACATAATGAACAACAACAAAAAGTACATCAAGCAAAACTAATTAGCTATTATTAGTTAAAGCTGTCCGAAAACGATGATGATCAGCGAAGTCTGCGGTGAGAGCGGGTAGGTGGTTCCAATCCTCACAAGTTCTTGGAAAAAATGAATTATGGAAGGTTGAAGTCCTGCAAAAGGGAACTGCAACTTTATGTCGGTGATCAATGCGTGATGATACAGACTGAGGAGGTGAGATGAAGTCATTGTGTAATGAATGATGATGAAATATGTGATGAAAGAGAGACAAACGGTAAATTTTGCGGCGGGATGATAATGACGGTAGTTCAAGGTTCTCCTTCATGTTACTAATACTTGCGGTTCGCGCATAGTTAGACATGATGAAGCGTGTTGAATTGTTGTGAATGATTTCGAGTGAGTAAATAAGGTTATCATGGAAAGGATCCCAAACTGAGGCGGCATATTCGAGTTTTGAGCGAATTAGTGTTTTATACAATAAAAGTTTGATAGCTGGAGGAGCACGTGAAAAATTTCTTCTAAGGTACCCGTGTTTTGTTAGCGCTATGGATTATGGATTCAATGTGTTGATTCCAGGTTAGTTTCGATGATATAGTTACGCCAAGATGTCTGTATGATGATGCTACTTCCAGGGAGAGTCGTCAAGAACATATGAAAATGACATGTTAGTAGATCGAGTTACGCGCATGACCTTGCATTTTTTAGTGTTTAATGCCATGCACCATTCCTTGCACCAAAGGGATACAGCGTCCAAATCTGATTGCAAAATAGAGTCGTTAGGGCTGGTTATTTCCCGAAATATTACACAATCATCTGCAAACAAGTTAATACGAGACGAGACACAAGAAGGTAAGTCATTAATGTAGATTAAAAAGAGGAGAGGACCGAGTACCGATCCTTGTGGTACACCCGAAGAAACAGGACTCGGAGGAGAGTCAGTATTGTTAGCAGAGACGAACTGAGGACGATTTCTTAAAAAAACATTCAAGCCATGCAAGTAGTTTAGAATCCAAATTTAGTAGCTGTAATTTATACAAAAGCAAGTTATGGCACACTTTGTCAAAGGCTTCCGAAAAATCTAAAAATATACAGTCAGCTAGAGATGAACGATCGAGGATGGCGTGAAGATCGTGAGTAAAACATACAAGTTGCGTCTCGCACGAGAATGTCTTGCGGAAACCATGTTGTGAAGATGAAAAAAAGGAATTCGATTCAAGGAAAGATATAAGATTTGAAAACAAAATATGCTCAATGACTTTACATGGAATACTGGTAAGAGAAATGGGGCGATAATTTAGAAGCGAGTGCTTGTTACCGGACTTGTGAAAAGGAACCACCCTCGCTATCTTCCAGTCATTGGGAAGGGAGCTCTTGTCAACGGATTGCTGAAAAAGTTTTTGTTAAAATTATTGATGAATAGCATGATGTGTTTATGAGAAACCGCAGAATAATGAAATCACACCCAGGTGAGGAGGATGCTTTTTAGGTTGTTAATAGCTTTGACCACGCCATCGTAATCAATAATAATGGGAGACATCAGAATAAAATCAAAAGGTTTAATATAAGGAGTGGTTTTGTTAGTAGTTCTGGAAAATTTTTGCACAAAGGCTTCATTTAACGCACTTGCGCACTGCACATCAGGTAAGGCATTTCCTGTAGAATCAACAAGACTGACTGTGTTATCGCAACTGGGAGTGAACATGCGCCAGAATTTTTTTGGATCCGATGTCAGTATCGAAGGGAGCGTGTTATTTAAAAAATTATCTTTGGCATTCTTTATGGCAGCAATATATCTGGCGGCAGCTTGCTCGTAGGCTGCCCAACGACCGTGACCTGAAAACTGCTTTGCTGAGCGGTACGCGCGTTTTTTCTTATTCGACAAACGCTTGATGTAACGGTTGTACCACGGCGCATCACCATTTGAGATATTCGTACGAGTAGGTATGTATTTTTTTGTTAGTTCTTGAACCTTGGACAAAAATAAATCCCAGTTGGATTGTACGGTTCGATCTTCAAAACCATCCAGACTGCCATCAAGAAAAAGACAAAGTTCCTCATTGATGACTTCAAAATTCGCGTATTTATAATCGTGAAT
>JALIZH010018074.1:0-47713 GCA_030522465.1 Rhipicephalus appendiculatus | reverse complement strand
GGGGACTGCTTCTCGGCCTCTAGAATCCTATTCTCCATGCGCCGTAGAAGGTCGGGTGTAAAGTGTTCCTTCCAATCACCAACCTTGGCTTTCCTCACAAACGCGTACCTGTTCTCATCTCCCTCATAACCTTCCTTACACGTAACCTTTCTCTGATTGATCAGATTGTCCCAGTGAGGATTCGCGCTGCCGTTGAGGTTAATCACCACCACGCGTCGCATGTTATCGGGCTGCGACCTCTCCAGGAGCTCTTGAAGTATCGACTCGTCGTTCTCCAGGGCGCGGCCATACCGCTCTCCCAAAAAGTGCGCCAGTCTCAGCACGACCTCTCGCGTGTTCTTCTTCAATTCTTCATAGGTCACGAAGAAGACGTTCGGCTGTTCTCTGAGAGAATAACCCCACGCAATGTGCTCGAAGTAGTCTCCGTAACCGAAGTCCCCACTGAGAAAGGTGTCAACAAACTCTCCGAACGTGCCGTCCTGGAACTCAAAATGACTCATGTTGCTCATCATGTGGTAGAACGAGACGCAGACGTCCCATGGATTGCGGGCGACGTAGATGTACTTCCCTTCGTCCGTCATCATTGTTTTGTCCGGCAGGTGTGTGGCTAACGTCCTCAGAGGCAGAGATGAGCTCCAGCCCTTGATGTCCATGTATTCCAGAAAGCGCCACTCTTTACTGAATTCGTCGTGTGTTGTAATGGGTTTTCCTTCCCTCAGCATGAGCTGTATGATATACATTAGCCAATGCGTTCCGCTCTTGGGAAACGTCAATACCACGACGTCTCCTTTCGTTGCTCTGTATTTCAGATTCTCTCTCAACGTATCGGCATTCACGTTGATGCATCTAGGCACTCCATCTATTATTTGGTAGGCCGGGCGTCGGTGCTTCATTGCCTTCAGGGTTTTCTGAAAGCAACAACATCACCTTATGATTACGTGTCTGGCTTCACTGCACCTTCTTTATATTTCTTACAATATCGCTGTTTCGATTTTGTATTTGTTCTCTTGTTAACTAAGCGACCAATTCGTTAAATCCGTAGTAATGATTTCTCATATAAGGTATCTATGCAAAATGTTAATTGTCCTTCGAGCTCACTGAATCACAGAGCCTTCCTTTGATATGTATATATGCTCCTCATAAATGTCACGCATGATCTTCATGGAGCCGAAGAGTCTTGATCGTTCGCAGGAAATATGAGCTGCTATCTGCTCTTATTAAGGCATCACTAATCGGAGAGAGAAGTGACAATAGCTCTCCCACTGGTCTTTTTGCACATCCTTTGCTACCATACGGATAGAACGGCTGTCGCTACAAAGAAAAACCAAATTATTGCTTCAAAATCTGCGAAGTTTCGTCGTTTTGAAATTGTACTTCGCGTCCCAAAGCGATTAGGGCAAGCGCAATCTTTATGCTGTAAAGATCATTGCTCTTTTTTATGTAAGAAGGGGAATGGTCCATGCGGCTAATTTTTTTGTATTATACATAGCTAACGAAACCGACAGGCAAGTAAGCTTTACTGTAGTTTGTCATGATTCTCACTTAAAATGAAAGAAATTAAAGTGCACGAAAAAATTACCCTTTCCGTCAGTGGGTTCCCAACCCACAACCTTCCAGTTACGTGTCCGATGCTCTACGAGTTGAGCAACAACCGAGGGAGGGCACTTTGTATGAAAGTACTTTCATAGTGAGGACTTCGTCCCGGCAGACTCGATGCCTTAGGTAGCATGCGAGGGTTCTTTGGTCAGCAACCGCTTCGTGCAAAGATCACGTGACCCGTAACGCCCTCTGAATAAAAAAAGAAAGTCTGTTCCACACTCGCCCAATAAAGTTTCGCATCCATCCATCCATCCACACTCGCCGCAAGGGCTTTGGGTAGCGCTGGCTAACACTCGAAGGTATTGAGCAGACATGAATGCCCTACAAAAAGTGCTTTCCGTTGTAGCTGAAATGGTGGAGCATCGGAATGTTCTGGGTTCGAATCCCACTGAGGGAAAGGGTAATTTTTGTCCACTTTCACTTCATTACATTTAAGTGAGAATCATTGAAATACAGTTTAGAAACCACAAATAATGTCCCCTATGCTCTCCTTAGCTTAATTTCGTGTCGGTTTCATTAGTACTTGTGCATTGCTCCTTTTTAGGCATTTTGACCGGTTGTGGAACGGCTAATTGCAGCGCACACCAACGTTCTGCGCACGAACGATCGCTTCCCTCGCGGTGATTCAGGATAGTGATAAGCAGGTGCAGCGGTTATTGCATACGCTGCCGCAAGCAACGGAATCATTATCGCAGAGCCACCGCCATCGTTGCTGTCCTGTCGTTTGCAAGCGGAAAGTTCGGACGCACTGCAATTACTGTGCGCAAGAGGAAATGTCACGTGGTACACATTTGTATTTACGGAGCATCTCTGTTTTTCCAATAAAGAGTATCTCTCCCCCCCCCCCTAAAAGATAGAAAAGTTAGAAATTGTCTAATTGGATGTTTTGCAAGCCGATCTACAACTTTTAAGCGCATCTCTTAGGCGCCCGTTCCTGCGTTGAGCGAGGTCGAAGCGTAAAATGTTAGTAGCCCTTGCGCACCACAGTGCGTTTTAGATGTGAAGCATCTTATGGCGAAGCTTAATCCGGTGGTGGTGGTGGTGGTGGTGGTGTGCCGGCGTGACCATCCCTTACTGCGCATGCGCAAACCCTTTAAAAAAAATAAAAATAAAAAACCTCCTCTCCCCCCGCTCTCTCCTCTAGGCATCCCTCCCCGCGGCAACCACACCCTCACTGCGCATGCGCCTCCCCTCCTCTCTCCCCCTCTTACACTCCCCCCTCTCTCCTCTCGGCATCCCTGCCCGCGGCGTCTACACTCCCACTGCGCATGCGCGTCCCCCCCTCTCTCTCCTCTCCTACGCTCCCCCCCTCTCTCCTCTACGCATCCCTGCCCACGGCGTTCACACTCCCCACTGCGCATGCGTGTCACCCCCCTCTCTCTCCTCTACTCCCCCCCTCTCTCGTCTCGCGACGCCGACGCAGGCAGCGTCTGCTAGCGAGTTTCTTGGTTGAAAAAACCGACTGCTCGCGCTGCACAACCGTTCACTGGCCACCCCGTATATATGGCAATGGATCTTGACCTCCAAGGGTGGTGCCGGTGGGCAGATTTCTCCTGTGCGTTGTTGAACAATAAAAATTCGCAGCGTGCGCGGGTTAACTAAAAGCGGAGTGCGGGTCTCCGTGTCCAGTCGGAGTCTTCTGTCTCTCATTGCCCATTAGCAGCGATTGGCATGTTCCAGTAGGAAACACTGCTCCATCACTGCCTGCTTTGCGCCTCCCCAGTTTTCTCTCCTGCGCAACGCTGCGATGAGCGCCAGCGTCAACGCCGCCGCCAGTGTAAGCGTTAGCGCCCGCTGCTTCACATCTACACATGGTTCCCTTTAGCGGGAGATGGTGTAATTTTTTTCTTTTCTTTTTCTTTTCTTGTTTTTTGCAGGTTAGCAAATTGTCTTGACATGATACTCAGCCTAAAAGATAAATAATTTGCGCGTGTTCTAATACAAACACGGAAGCAAAGGCGTAGCCAGACATTTTGAGAGCACAGCTGTTAGGCGCCCGTTCCTGCGTTGAGAACGAAAGAAAGAAAGAAACGAGAACGATAGAGAGCGAACAGGAACGAAAGACCGCAAACAAGGACGAAAGAGAGTGAACGTGTATTCTGTCGATATCACGAACCACTGGCCTCTTAGCCTCGCTTTCATCCTCCATCACGCGCGCTGGCCGCTCGGTCAGAGCTCGTGCGCATGTAGGGCTGGCACGTTCACTGCCGCCGGCTTGGCTTGTCGTAACGGGGCTGTCGGCCTTTCCCTTTAATCGTGACGATGGCAATTCACAGAGCGGGGTGCGTACCACTCGAGCACTGGCAGTTTATGTGGCAATACGTAACTAAAGATACATTGCTACAGCTGCGGATAGCCAAAACTTCAAACACAGTTTGCATTGCCCCAACGCGAAGCTGCGATCAGAATTCGCATTAGGCAGTATCATAATTGTCGGTGAATTTTTTCAACGTATTTCAGCTTGTGTTCTGCCCATACTACAATACCAATGGTGTTGCGCGACTGAACTAAGTATTTACTTCTTGCTCGATGCTCGAGCGACTACCAAAAAAAAGTTATATGTATTTCTGCATAATGAGCTGAAGTATTGCTTTGTGCACTCTGCTTTTTCGTTTGCACAAATACGTATCTATGTTTTTTTTTTCATTTATCCACATAAGGTAGTGCAGTTAATAAGCTTAGTCAGCCAAACTACGGTGCTGACAGTGCATTAGCGCTATGGAGATGTTTCACACACGCTGGTTCCTATTCCAGTAAGAGTACAAAAAAGATGCATGTAAAAGTGCAGCATGAAGGTTCCTTTCTCTAAATACTTGTAGAACTAGGTCGCACCAATGCTATGGTTACTCTCTGTGACAATATTTTTTTCTAGAAATAGTGTTCGCTATCTTTCTTTACTCGATGACAACGCCACTCAGAAGCCCAGGCTGAAATATGTAAATGAAAAAAGGTGAGGTTTGCGACAAAACCACAAAATTATTATTGATCACCTGGGGTTCTTTAGAGCGTACCTAAATCTAAGTAAACAGGTACTTCCGTATATTAATTTCTCCCAAGCTGTAAAAGCCACCAGCAACTCACATTTATGACTTCCGTTTCATTGATAATCCTCACGTGTTACAGTAAAAGCTCGTCGATTCGAACTCGGCTAATTCGAACTGATGCCCTGGTACCGGCACAGCCTTGTGTATTTCTGTGGGGGGGGGGGGGGGGGGGGAACTCCCAATAATTCGAACCCGTACGCATCCACAGCGGTTAATTCAAACTGGGAGCCCCTTGTTTTTATCATTCCTCGCAGAACTCGGCCCAGAATGATGAAAACGCGTTCCAAAACCAAACCAAACCAAATTTACTGTATAGATATGAGAAACAATGAAACAGCAGCATTTCTCAGGAGATGAGAATTTGGACGCTGCGCTGGAGCTCTTGGGCAAGCTGCAAACGATGCTCACGGAGTCGCAACAGATGAAACGCAAGCAAATGCAAATTACTGGTTATACTTTACATTAACTCTGCCGTCGAGGTAAACGTCTATTGGAGCATAAATAGCCTCATATATATTCATATTAAAGCTCACTGCTCGCATGAATGCATGTCAGTGCTTGGTTCTGGTGTATAACTGACTGATCAATTAATTCTGTTCGCTCTCACATCTCAATGAACTTAATTAGCGAAATCACCTGCCACGAACGCATAGTAGCGCCTACTTCGCGATAACGGGTCCATAGGTGGTTTCTTTGGATTCTGCCCGCGCAGTGTGACGCGATGTTCGTTCATTCTAGCGCCCACCCACTAATTCAAACTCCGCTTAATTCGAACCATTTTACAGTCGCCTTCGAGTTCGAATTAACGAGCTTTTACCGTAATGTACTCCATTTCCTGTTCTTCCTAGCGAACTATTGAAGAAAAAATAAAAACGCCAGATTTCGTTAAGACAAATATTTCTCTATAGTGGGACGAGGACCGTACAATAAGAGGGCTTCTTAAGCACAGCTATAGCTCCTCACGCAACCGCTAAACGACGCTCACAAAAATTACACTCCTAACAACAAGTATGCCGCTATAGATGTGCACGACCTGCGCTCTTTGTTACCGCTAACCGGCCTTTGCATACGCTACTTCATGATTTGTGCTATCGCAAGGATTTCGAGATCGTCAAAGCTTTGCGAGATGATGTCGCTGGAAAGCTGCATTCACACCTCGTTATTTAATACTACGTTTGTTTAGGACGTTACTGAATGCAGTATGTGATGTAAACTGAACCACAAAGTGGCACCCACATTGAAATTATCTTGACCAATCAATGGTACTATGATTACACCCAGCGCCATACCGACACGTGCATGTCGGAAATGAAAATGGACTCACTTAATGGAGTGCATATAAGAATCGGCAGGCGAAATGCTCGTGTATATCGTGTAGGCATACGTACGAGCATGTCAGACTTCGCTAACACAAGGAAATAAGCTGCCCTCTGAGGACGTGCCTGACGTTCCCACACATGCGAGAACTTTGTAGCTAACAGACGACGCAAGGAGCCATTCACACAACGGGGTTTTCTCCACTCCCCGCAAGGTGCTGATTCTGTTCAGTCTCGAGGTCGATTGCGAAAGTTGCGGATGAGTTTATCGGAATACATATTTTTGTGAGTGACGTACCGAATACAACGGAATCTAGTTGATACGATTCTGCATACCACCTCTTCCGGAACAATACGTTTTTTTTCTTCTTTTCATTTCCGGCCAACGTCCCTTGGAAATAATGTATTATCATGCGCTCAATAGGATCACGTTTTTGCCCAACAATTCGATAATACGACCGCGAAAGTGCACCGATATATCTAGAAATCCTACGTTTACTTTTAAGTATACTAGCTCAAACCGCGTTCCAACGAGCCATGATCTGTATGTTGCAGAGCCGCTCGGCCACCGCAGCATCGGTTTTGCGGCAAAGAGATCGCTGCTAGGCGTGGCGGCTGCGTGCAATGATGAAAAAGAAGAAAGTGCAGCGCAAATCGACCAGCTGCTTCGATGTTGCTCAATAAAAGTGAATTACTGACGGAGTTTCCATATTTCCTTTTTTTAGGGGCGAAGCTCCTAAGGGTGTCGGTCTGTCCCTCCTCTGTAGTTGTAGTAGTAGTAGTAGTAGTAGTAGTAGTAGTAGTAGTAGTAGGTAGGTAGGTAGGTAGGTAGGTAGGTAGGTAGGTAGGTAGATAGCCACGTATAGTGGAATGTACCCACACCACGTGATAAAGATGACGATGACGCAGTATAGTGGAATGTACCCACTACACGTGATAACGAAGTATAAGCGCGTTCCAGTATACTGGAATGTACCCACTACACGTGATAACGATGACGATGACGCTGATGACCATGAAGTATAAGCGCGTCCCAGACCACACATTCTCTTTCTGCCATGGATGAAAACGATCGAGCTTCGCCCACTCATCATCATTCACTTCGTGGATATGGCGTGATTTTTTTTAACCTCTTTAGTTAATATATTTTATTCGCCTGTTCCCGTGAAAGACGTATCAACTCGATTTGGCTGGATTCGGTTAGCCCACTATGGTAATCGCAACAATTTTAGCGAAAATCAGCAGTACAGTCATTTTATGAGAATGGTAATTGATGCTCACCTGTTGCTTCTTCGTATCCAGGCTAGCTTGTAGCCGAAGTGCTTCTTGCCCTTAGTTCTGGCACTATAGACTCTTTGACGGGCCTGGCGTAAGTTGACGTCAGCTCTTATACTTAAAATAAGTGTCACTTTATATGTAAGGCGCTCTACTACGTGATAAGTAAACTTCTGTGCAAAGAATTTTTTAGAGTGTGCACCCAGTGACCGGCCAGCGGGTTTATGGCGATTGCCTGCTTCGCCACTAACGCCTTTCGTTAAGTGTCAAAGTCCCGAGGAAATACGTTATCACTGCGTCGGGCGTCGCTTGTGTGCTCTAGTGGCGACTGTGTGATTACTTCTTTTGTTCCGGCCGGTTCTCTAGACGTCTCTCAAGATTTGTTCGACGATAAAAGGCTCTAACGTACTTGTGTGCGTAGAGCAAAGGAGAAACACTACGTCCGGCTCGGATAAGTGATATATAAGCTTCGTGCTGATTAACAGCGGCGTCGAGGAGGCTCTTGGCATCTTCATGACTTCTCTTGGGCGCCAAACAATGGTTGATAACTTCCACGAGCAATACCCGCACAAACGATGCTATGATCCTCGCTTAGCGAGAGAGTAATGAAAAGCAATCGTCAGGAGCCATTGTTCTATCGCGAAAACGGGGGCAAGCAAAGCACGCGTGTGCGTGCCTGACGTACTACCTCTCTTACTTTCTTTCTTCTGTTCTTCTTTCTCTCTTTCTTTCTGTCCTTCTTTCTTCCTTTCTTTCTGTCCTTCTTTGTTTCTTTTTTTCATTCTCTCTCTCTCTTTCTCTCTCTCTTTTTTTCTCATAATGGGATCCTCCCTGCAAACTCTTTCCTTCCCCCCATGCCGGCATTTGGGCCTTCATCAACGTGCATGGCAGCGCAACACTTCAGCTGCTGCAGGCAGCACCAACCAGTGGCGTAGGCAGCACCAACCAGTTGGGGGGGGTTCAAACCCTCCCGAAATTTTTTCAATTTTGCTTGCGTATATATACACGCACACATACAAACGCACGCACGAACATACATAAACTATGGTTGAACCCCCCCCCCCCCCCCCCCCGAAAAAATTTCTGGCTACGCTCCTGGCACCAACCGATGGTCATAGGTTCGCATTCAGGAAACAATGTCATTTCAGCAACATGAAATGACAAGTCACATCGATAAGCGATCACATTGCCATATCAGAAATGGCTAATCACCAACAAGCGCACGAGCGAGGGAGCATGAGTTCTTTGAAAACGGCGCATACGAATACGTGTTGTGATCTGCGCACCTTCAAGGACTGCATTTCTGTACGCAAACCCGCGCCGGGTTTATCTCGTACGGCGCCACCACTGCAATCTGTAAGTTAAAGAAACTTCGCTTAAGAGAAGCCCACATGAGAAACAATGTGTATGGTATGCGGGATAGTTTGAACCACGAGCAGAAACGATTGTGGCGCAGCAGTAAATTAGAAAGCGCCACGGATCACATTCTCAAATACACAGCGACCTCCTGGATGCTTGAACACGGTGCTCGACAGCTGTTAACATACCTTAGCCCACGGGTTCTCAACTTTCTGGCCTTGGGAAACCCCAACGGCGTTTCCAGAGTGCCGCGGAACGCCTAACCTTTTCTTTAGCACGCAGACAATCAAAAGCGGGGGGGGAGGGGGGGGGTTATATTTCTTCTCGACGCGTGCAAGCACAGTATTAACACTGCCCGCGTTAGCCTGCTCTCTTTTCTTTTACATGGAAGGCCATCGCCATTGGTGTAATCATATAATAGTAATCCGCGGGGTTTAACGTCGCAAATCGACATTGCAGCGATTCCCCCCCGCCGACCACGCACTGCATGCTTGAGGCACCACGCAGCGCTGGACGTACAGAGGCCTCTTTGTGTTATTTTTTTTTTGTTTTGCGAGAGCAATTATATGGGCACTCTCGGCTGCTGTTTGCCGCCGGCTTCAGCGTTGGCGTCGCCGTCATGCCCGCTATATGGCTATATATATATATATATATGGTAAGAGAAGAGACACAACTTAGCGGTTGTATTAATTTTATTTTCCAACTGTTTCGACCGGTGGACCGGCCTTCGTCAGCCCTGACGAAGACCGGTCCATCGGGTGAAACCGTTGACAAATAAGATTAAGACAACCACTAAGTTGTGTCTCTTACCAAGTACGTTTGGCCTATTGAAACAGCTTCTTCAGACAGTGTATATATATATATATATATATATATATATATATATATATATATATATATATATATATATATATATATATATATATATATATATATATATATGTGTGTGTGTGTGTGTGTGTGTGTGTGTGTGTGTGTGTGTGTGTGTGTGTGTGTGTGTGTGTGTAAAAGCCCCGAAGCGAAATATTTTCCCACGCGTCGCATGAAACGGACGACCTCCCGCTCCGCACCGCGCGGCGCTCAGCGCTCAGCCACAGCAGCGCACGTCCTTCAGCATAATAACGGCGAGCTATTCATATCCACCATTTACCACTGGTGGTACTCTGATCTCGGCGGAACATCAGCGTGTTATCTGCCCTACCAGCGAACCAGCGAGATGACGCGAAATGCGTGCTCGGCGCCCCACTCATTGCGATGCGCTGGCTCGTCTACCTGCGCTTTGACCTACGGGGCGTAGTCACCCGTGCCCGTGCGCGCGCATGCGCGCGCTTATCCTGTGATGGGGGCAGTCTGAACGTCGTGTACTATCGCCGGAAAGATCTCGTTTAGGTTACAGCGCGTAGAAAGGTCACTTCGTCGCTGCAGAGGCCCCGTTTTCGAAAAAAGAAAAGGCGCTGTTCAAACACAATGAAGTAACAACTGTCACACTTCTTCGCGCTCGTCCTGTGTATACCTGTACGTATGTTTCGTGCGTCCTTTGTGTTTAAGCAGCGCGTTAAGTGTCGAGCTGTGAACGTTGTTAGTTCTCGCTCGTCCAGTATGTGTTCTTTTCGTGCGTCCTTTTTGCATGAGCAGCGCGCTCCAAGTTTCCATCTCCTTGTCGTTCTTCGCGTGACATCGCAATTTGTTGCTATCGCATTCATCGCTTCGCCCTTGCGGCGGATCTGTGACTTTTTTGCAAAACAAACGAAGAAGACATGTCAGTCACACATCGAAACGGCCGTCGAATGATACGCTGTTCGTAAAGCGAAGTCTGAATTCTTGTGCAGCCCACAGTCGGCACAAAGCCAAAATTTCAAATATGCACAAAACCAACTGGCCCAACTCGCCATCTTGCGGCACAATGCGCTCATTGCACTTTTAAATGCGAAGCATTTCTTAGCGAACTTTGGCGACATTTGCGCGTATCTATCTATCTATCTATCTATCTATCTATCTATCTATCTATCTATCTATCTATCTATCTATCTATCTATCTATCTATCTATCTATCTGCTCCTCTATCTATCTATCTATCTACGACTTTTTGTCTTCTAGACCGTATCGTTAATGGGATTGACACCATATTGGTATGACGTAACATAACTGTATGACGAACATGAATGACTGGTCATATCATGAAAAATCATGAATAACTTGTCATGAACGGTATGGTTCACACGCCATGGCCGTGGTGCTCCTGCGGCCGTTTCGTTAACTTGATATACCGAAAATTGGTATGATGAGACATTTCTGTATGACCAACATAAATGACAGGTGGTAACATGAAAACCATGACGTGCATGTCATATACAACATGATTTACATGCCACGCTCATGGTGCGCTGACGGCCGTTTTGCTAGTTTGATATAGACCAAATTTTGTATTGCGTGACGTGACTGCATGACGAACATGACTGACAAGTGGTAATATGAAAATCATGACATGTCATGTGCAATATGAATTGCATACCACGTTCATGGCACGATCGCGGCCGTTTCGCTAATTTGATACACACCAAATTTGGTATTGCGTGACGCGACAGTATGACGGACGTAAATGACAAGGTGTTAATATGGAAATCATGATATGTGTGCAACATGACTTGCGTACCACGCTCATGGCACGCTCATGGCCGTTTCGCTAGCTCGATATACACAAATTTGGTATTGCGTGACGCGACTGTATGGCGAACATAAATGACAAGTGGTATTATGGAAATCATGACATGTCATCTGCAACCTGACTTGCACGCCACGCTCATGGCAGGCCCGTGGCAGTTTCACTAGGTTGATAAACATCAAATTTGGTATTGCGCGACGTGACTGTACGCGAACATAAATGGCAGGTGGTAACATGAAAATCATGACATGCATGTCATGCGCAACGTGATTTACATGTCATTCTCATGGTTCGCTCGCGGCCGTTTCGCTAGGTTGATGTGCACAAAATTGGTATCGCGTTACGTGACTGTATGAAGAACATAAATGACAGGTCCTAACATGTAAATCTCGACAGGCATGTTATGTACAGCATGACATGCGGCTTGCTGGCTGCTTCGCATTATATCGATTCCCACAATGCGTGGGATCTGCCGGTTTTTTAATTACCAAACCGACGTAGAGCAGTGGCACATCACCGTGTATCAAAAATCGGCCATGTGAACGCCGACGCGCTGTGAGTCACGAATAAAGCGCCGAGGTACCCGTTAATGTCATTTTAACTTGTTTGAACGCTAACGAGCACTAATTACCAGCGCTCCGCGCGTTCTGTCTCCACGGGTCCGCAACTGATGCGAGTTTCATAGCGCGCACTAGACGAGTCATTAGTGCTGCTTAGTGCAGCCCAGAGTCCTTCGTGCAGCCCAGTCCTAGTGCCCCGGCTGTACAGTGCGGCCCTGTGCCAGTTATTGTCTAGTGCGACTCCGGATCAGCTGATGTACAGCCTCGATTGCCTGCGACACAAGATCATCCGTTGGGACTTAAGGAGGAAAATTCTGAGTATTCCTCCTCACCTACGGTAAATGCCCCAAATTCCAATTCGGGGGAGTAAAGAAATGGGAACGGGTCTTCGAAGTCGGCTCCCTACAGCTGCGACACTCAAAGTATTCCGCAGGGCCAGGGTCACGTCGCCAACAGCAGACGCGCCAAGCCCTCAGCCCACTTGGACTGCGTTACAGACTGAAGTATTCCACATCTTTTAGGGCTTTGCTGCCCGAGTTCACGCAGTATAGCCGCAGAGGTCCCAGTGTGTGTGCGCGTGTCAGTGAACAGTTCAAGCCGGCACTTAATTGTGTGTGTCAGGCGGACTGAACTTTTCAGATGTTCTAGGACTGAATTGTATATTTCAGAGTTTACCAATGTATAATTGTGCAATTCTCCGAGGGGGTGACGATGTTGTGTCGTGTGACCCCTGGTGTCATTCAAACACACCAGCGGGGTAAAGATTCTACATGTCACTAGGTGGAGCTAGGCTTACGCCATGCCTGTTTCCCCTAACCAACCCGGCGTGGCCTTGCCGGTCATGTGACCCGTACCTCGCTGGCCAGTAGGCTTTCTCTCCCCTCCATAAAACCGCCTGCAATAAACGCGGGAGAGCACTCTCCCGTCAGTCTCGCCCGAAGCCGTCTCTGCGTCGTACCTTACGCGTCCTCCCGTCGCTCGGCCCCTGCGTCGGCCTGCCGCGGATTACGCCGCGCTCCTGCCCTACACAACACTATCAAAGTCAACAACCAAGGAATGTGAAAGTCGCTGAGGGTATTGTGATGGAAAACAGATGAATCACAGTGGACGCACCAATATTTTACATATCAGTCATAGTTCAGCGTATTCCATCTTACGCAACAGGCTCAATTTTACACACACAGCGGGGTCCCCAAGCGACTGTCAGCGCACCATAAGGCAGACAGTTCGGACATCTCTCGTAAACATTTAGCCCGATATCGTCGCGAGGGAAATGGATTTTTACGGCAAATTGTTACTATGGATGAAACTTGGCTACATCAGAACGAACTGAAAAGTAAGGCTGCGAGCATGCTTTCGAAACACTCATCATTACTAGAAGTTAATGTAAACATCAGCCATCAGCTCTTACGAATATGCTAACTTTATTCTGGGACATGGAGGGTGTTGAAGCTGTTCATTTCACCTGATCCAAGAGCGATAATGAACAGTGAGAACATCTGTGATGTCTTTCGAACCAGACTGAAACCTGAAACCAGATCCCGACATTATGGAAAGCTGTGAAAAGGTGTCTTGCAGAAAGATAACGTGCGGTGGCCACATTCTGCCCAAACACACGGCAGAAACAAGGAGTTGGGAATCGAATTGCACAAACACCCGCCATACAGTCCAGACCTGGCTCCGAGCAATTTTTGACTTATTGAAGGAAGCGCTCAGAGGAAGATTTAAAACAAATGAAAAATTTACGCTGCTAAAATTGGTTATAGGTGCAACGAAAAAACTTTCTCCTACAGAAGCAAAGAACTTGTGAAAGGTTGGGCAAAATGCATTGAAGTGCCTGGAGGTACATAGAAAACAAATGTTTCGGTCTTTTATGATCAGAATAGATATCTGTTAAGGCGTTTATTTGCCGGTACTCAGAGATACTACGTAATGGCGACAGTCACGGCCAGGCACGAACTCTCAGCGCGAGCGGCGTCCTTTTTGCAGATGACCCACTAGAAGGCTCTCAAGAGAGCAACCCATTTCTAGGTTCCAATGCATCGCTACAATTACCCCGGGGACGAAAAGGGAGCCGCCGGGTGACCTAACAGCTTGTCACTACGAGCGGGTCATAGTAGGCCTTCAGGCGCTCCACCTTGACAATGTCGCGCCCTCGACGGCGCATGTCCGAAGATTGTTCGACGGGTTCGATCAGGTAGTTGACCGGAGATGTGCGCTCAATGACACGGTAGGGGCCTTCGTATTTCGGCAGTAGTTTTGAAGAGAGGCCAGCTGCGGAGGTAGGGACCGAGAGCCATACGAGCGCCCCAGGGAGGAACGTGGGCTCAGAAGTGGCGGAACCATCACGAATACCCTTCTGCAGCTCTTGTTCATTCGTCGTGAAGGTCTTGGCGAGCTCGCGACACTCTTCAGCAACCCTGGCTGTGTCAGAAATAGGGGCACACTCAGATGGGTCTGGCGTGTACGGGAGTATGGTGTCGATGGTGTGCGACGGGTGCCGTCCGTATAGTAAGAAGAAGGGTGAAAAACCAGTAGTGCTCTGAGGGGCGGTATTGTAAGCGTAGGTGACGAAGGGCAGTATAGCATCCCAATTCGTGTGGTCGGCGGCGGCGTACATCGAAAGCATGTCGCCGAGGGTGCGGTTAAAGCGTTCGGTGAGGCCATTCGTCTGCGGGTGGTAAGCAGCAGTTTTGCGGTGGACAGAATGTCACTCCGTGAGGATGGCTTCGACGACTTCCGACAAGAAGACACGGCCTCGATCGCTGAGAAGCTCCTGGGGTGGACCGTGACGCAGTATGAATCGGTGCAGCAGGAAGGAGGCAACATCGCGCGCAGTAGCCGCAGGGAGGGCGGCGGTTTCGGCGTACCGCGTTAGATGGTCTACGGCGACGATGGCCCAGCGGTTACCAGCCGACGTCAGAGGAAGTGGTCCATACAAATCGATACCCACGCGCCCAAACGGACGGTCAGGGCAAGGTAACGGTTGTAGACCGGCTGGGGACATGTGTGTTGACGGTTTGCGGCGTTGGCAATCGAGGCAAGAGCGAACGAACTTCTGCACGTAGCGGTACATCCCTCGCCAGAAGTAGCGTTGTCGAATGCGGTGGTAAGTTTTGGACACCCCAGAGTGCGCGCATTGCGGATCAGAGTGGAATGACTCACATATTTCCCGACCGCAGACTGCGGGGTATCGTAGCCACTGCCGGCCGTCGGCGTTGTAATTGCGTGGATGCAGCAGGCCGTCACGTATGGCGAAATGGTGAGCTTGACGACGCAAGGCGCGAGTGGATGGTGTTGCGGACGGATCAGAGAGCAAGTCGATCAGCGGGGCGATCCAATTATCCTTGCGCTGTTCGGTAGCGATGATGTGAACATCGATGACAGAAACAGCAATGGAAGATACTGAGCAGGGGGCTTTGTCGTCAGGCAGAGGGGAGCGCGAGAGGGCGTCGGCGTCAGCATGCTTGCGTCCGTTGCGGTACAGCACGCGGATGTCGTAGTCTTGCAGGCGAAGAGCCCAGCGGGCGAAACGGCCTGAGGGATCCTTCAATGACGACAGCCAGCATAGTGCGTGATGGTCGGTGACGACATCAAATGGGCGACCATACAAATAGGGTCGAAACTTTGTAAGGGCCCAGACGATCGCCAGGCACTCTTTTTCCGTCACGGTGTAACTTTGTCTCGGCTCTCGTGAGCGTACGGCTTGCGTATGCCACGACATATTCGGAGAATCCGGGTTTGCGCTGCGCCAGGACAGCGCCGAGGCCTACACCGCTGGCGTCTGTGTGCACCTCCGTTGGGGCCGTAGGGTCTTCGTGGCGTAGTATGGGAGGAGACGTCAACAAATGGCGGAGCTTGGCGAACGCGTTGTCGCACTCGGATGACCACGAATTAAGGGGCCCGTTACTTCCAAGGAGCTTCGTCAGTGGTGATATGATCGTCGCAAAGTTTCGTATGAATCGTCGAAAGTATGAGCACAGGCCTACAAAACTGCGCAGTTCTTTGGACGGACGCAGGTTTGGGAAATTCGGCCACGGCCCGAAGCTTGGCCGAATCGGGAAGAATTCCGTCCTTGGACACGACGTAACCTAGGATTGTGAGTTGCCGGGCTGCAAACCGGCACTTCTTCAGATTTAGTTGGAGGCCGGCGTTGCTCACACGTGTGAAAACTTCTTTCAGACGTTGGAGATGCGTGGCGAAATGCGGAGCGAAAACAACGTCGTCCAGGTAACACAAGCACGTGTGCCATTTCAAGTTGCGCAGAACGGTGTCCATCATGCGCTCAAAGGTCGCGGGCGCATTACACAGACCAAACGGCATGACGTTGAACTCGTACAAGCCGTCGGGTGTGACAAAGGCTGTCTTCGGTCGAGCGTCGTCAGCCATGGGTACTTGCCAGTACCCCGAGCGCAAATCGAGAGAAGAAAAAATTCGGCTCCGTGGAGGCTGTCGATCGCGTCGTCGATGCGCGGTAGTGGATAAACATCCTTGCGAGTGATCTTATTGAGCCGTCGGTAGTCCACACAGAACCGCACAGAACCGTCCTTCTTCGCAACGAGAACAACAGGAGACGCCCATGGGCTGTCCGAGGGCCGAATTACGTCGCGTCGGAGCATATCGTCTACTTGCTCATTAATTACCCTACGTTCGGCAGGCGACACGCGATATGGACGTTGCCGTAACGGTGGCTGGGCGCCAGTGTCGATGCGATGTGTAACAGCAGACGTGCGACCGAGAGAAGTTTGCCCGACATCGAAAGAAGATCGAAATTCTTGCAACAGGCCCAGAAGCTGGGAACGCTGGACGGACGTAAGGTTATCAGCGATGGAGTTACCAAATACATCAGCAGATGACGGATCAGACGTGGAAACAGCACTGATGGTACGGGAACTGGGACAGTGCGAGTCATCGGGTACGTCCAGGACTTGTGCATCGTCGACGGGTTCCACTCTGCCGAGACATTCCCCTCGAACCAACGTAACAATGTACGGGAATGGGTTGGTCACAAAAATAGCGGTGTTGCCCTGAGTTACTTGCAAGGTTGCGAAAGGTACCAGCAACCCTTTCCTACTGCAACCACGGTCAGATGGCGAAAGGAGTGCAACTGTGTCGGAGAGACCGGCGCAGTAGACCGACACAGCCGTTGACGAGCTTGGAGGCACTGTCGTATCGTCTTTGACGAGGGTCTTGCTCAGTGCCGAGGGACTGCCTGCTGGCGTCAAATGCGAGAACGGTGAGAGTTCAATTTCGGCGGAGGCACAATGAATGACGGCGTCGGGGCGGGAGAGAAAGTCCCATCCCAGGATGACGTCGTGGGAACATGCAGTAATGATGATGAACTCGACGACATATAGAACGTCCTGAATGACGACGCGAGCTGTGCACACTGCTGTAGGATGAATACTCTGCGAACTAGCGGTACGGAGGGACATCCCAGAAAGTGGCGTCGTCACTTTTCGGAGTAAGCAGCAAAGTTTTGCGTCCATAACGGATACGGCAGCTCCAGTATCGATAAGGGCAGATGCGCGAACACCGTCCACAAACACGTCGATGACATTCGATGGATTCCTCTGAGGGCTTTCACAGTTCGATAGCGTCGCAGCCTAGCCTCGTGGACTGCGACGACTAGTTTTCCTGCTCTTAAGCGGCCGAACTTGGCCGCATGGGTGACAGGAATCGACGTCGTGGCGACGTGGACCTACGAGGAGATGGAGCTGGGCGAGACCTCGGTGGCATAGACGGGGCTGAGTCGTGAAAGGAACGGCTCAGCTGGCCAGCGGCAGGTGACGGGACAGGAGGCGGTTGCACCCGAAAGCAATAACGCGCAACGTGACCGGCGTAACCGCACGCAAAGCAGATGGGCCGGTTGTCGGGTGTGCGCCATCGGTTCGCCGGGGTAGGTCCCACCCATGTCGCAAGACCCGACGGACGGAACGGCTGCTGGAATGACTGCATGGTGGGCTGAAGTCGAGGCCTAGGGATGACGTCAGCATACGTAGCCGGCACACCCGCTTCGGTGGACGGAGGTCCAGCGGCGGCTTCGGCGTAAGTCAGAGGTGCGGCCGCCGGAAGGACTTTGAGGCGGTCTGGCGACAACTTGAGCGTAACTCTGGGGCGCAGGAGCCGGAGGTTGTTGGTGGTACGCTGGCATGACCTCCGAAATTTCTTGCTCAATCGCTCGGCGGAGGGGAGGAAGAAGGGTAGTCGCCGATTGTTGAACGGCCGGCGAGTGGGCAAAGGCCAGGACAGAGAACTGCCGTGCGATTTCCTCACGGATGAACGACTTGAGCTCTGGCAGCAACGCCGCCTGGTCAGAGGTGGACACCAAGCCAGCAAGCTCTGCATCTCGTGAAGGGGAGCGACGGGTCATCGAACGCTGCCGGTGGAGCTCCTCGTAGCTCTGGCATAGCGTTATGACCTCGGTCACTGTGACAGGGTTTTTGGCAAGCAGCATGGTGAAGGCATCGTCGTCAATACCTTTCATGACGTTTCGGATCTCGTCAGACTCAGACATGGTTTCGTTGGCTTTCTTACACAAGTCGATGACATCCTCGATATAACTGGTGAATGACTCACCGGCCTGCTGAGCACGTTCGCGTAAGCGCTGTTCGGCTTTCAGCTTACGAACGGCAGGGCGGCCAAAAACGTTGATGACGGCGGTCTTGAAATCGGACCAAGTCCCAAAATCGGACGCGTGGTTGTTATACCACACACCTGCTACTCCCGCAAGGTAGAACACCAAGTTGGTCAACTTGCCGTCGTCGTCCCATTTGTTGGGGACGCTCACGCGCTCGTAAAGTGCGAGCCAGTCCTCCACGTCGGTGCCATCGGCGCCAGTGAAGATGGGTGGATCGCGGATGCGTGGGACACCGGGACAAGGGGGGCGGCATGGGGGGGAGGCGTTTGCTGAGAAGCGTCTTGGGGCATGGTAGATGGTAGGGTACGAGACCGAAGCTCCACAGGCATCGAATGGGAGCACAGCGCTCTCCACCAATTTGTTGAGGCGTTTATTTGCCGGTACTCAGAGATACTACGTAATGGCGACAGTCACGGCCAGGCACGAACTCTCAGCGCGAGTGGCGTCCTTTTTGCAGATGACCCACTAGAAGGCTCTCAAGAGTGCAACCCATTTCTAGGTTCCAATGCATCGCTACAATACCTTTTCTCAGAAGTCTATTTCCTGTTTGACTTCGCCTCGTAGTTAACAATTAAGCCTTTAGGAAACAACAATTTATCCGAGAGGCATCAAATTTTAAACAAGAATATTCACGCTGTTCACAATGCACATATCGGTCATTCCATGCCAAATGTCCCAGACATTTTGACAGCCCTCTCAGATATTTTCGAAAAAAAATACGCACCAATTTATCGGATTTTTCTGAAAACAATGAAATAATAGAATATTTGGGACAAAAACGTGCTCGCGTTTGAGCCCTCCGACTTTCGCAATGTCGTTTGAATGTTTTTGTGCGAAAATTAATTCTGAGAGCATCGTTTCTCGTTTAAGTGCCAAATTTGGTGCACATATTAAGCAAAGGCAAAGGTGTTCGAAGTTCAGTAATATTACTGCAATTTTCTGCCATATAAAACTCCAGAAATTTCGCCAGAATGTTTTTTTAAATATTTTTTGTACTCTAATCATGCGCTATGTATCGATATCCGGGTAATGAACAGTTACTCTAAGAAAGGTATGCTTTGCGTAAGAAATATTTTCAGAACAAATAAAAATTCTAAATCTTGCGAGCAAAAATCACGAATTAAATAAAATCATCATTTTGGTCGCTATTGAGATAGAACTTGCACTAAGTGGTGCTCCAATTAAAAATCATATGTATACCTCATTCAAAGGCAAATAAATGGTCCTTTTTATACGGCAAGTTTCAGTGTTATATTTTTCTTCTAAGGAACAACCTAACTTTCGAAATTCCATTTGATGGCCTACCGTGCTATTTGGTCATATGACAGCTTCTTCATCGAAGTTCCCCATTGCCGTCAACAGAGAACTTCATAACCGATTTTGTTTCTTGAAAAAAAAGTTAATACTGATAAGACTTGCGAAATTAAGGAATTTATTCGCTTTGTATTGAGGTATGAAGCTGATTTCATAGGAGCACTACGTCTTGTAAATTGTCTCAAAATGGACCAAAATGATACTTTCTCAAATTCCTTATTTTTTACGTAAAATCTGGAAACTTCAGTGGTCTGAAAATATTTTTAACGCAGAACATACCTTTTTTATAGTAATTATTCATTACTATTATATTTATACATAGCGCAATATTTCAATGGAAAAAAAAATCCAAATATAGAACATATTCTCCAAATTTCTGGAGGCGTATATGGATGAAAAATTGCAGTAACATTACTGAGCTTTATATACCTTACTCAAAACCTTTGCATAATGTATCTACGAAATTTTGTATTGTCACAAGAAACTATACTCTCAGAATAAATTTTCGGACAAACAAGACAGACGCCATTCTGCGAAATCTGGAAATTCCCTGGGTGTCTCAAATATACTAGAAATTCATTGTTTTCAATGCAATAAATCCGCACAATTTCTTTCGAAAACATTTGCGGTAGTTGGGCAAACGGGTGAGAGGTTTGGCGTGGAATGACCCATATACAACAGAAAAAACAAGTGGAGGTGAAGAGAGTGTGGTACTATTTCTAGCATGTGCGCGCAATAAACACTGCGAAAATGCATAGCCACAAACGTGCTGAAGGCCCACTCTATGTAACAATGTATAAACTTGCACATTACAAAATCATATTTGCCAAGGTAATGTAATTCGAGTTAGATTAACGTAATGTGATTGTTCATACCCTTGCACATTAAAAACCACAGCTCTTCACTGCTGGTCACACAGTCCATCTTCAGCTGCTCAGATGACTGGTTCCTTCGACAGAAGTGGGGTCAGGCTGTTCTTTCTGTACAGTAAATTCGTTCCCGGAAACCTAAATTTAAAACATAAGGAGCAATGACCAAAAGTTTCACAAAGAGTGTAACATACAGATGCTCCCGTCATGACCTATTGCTTTCTTAGTTATGTGTATGTACAAATGCAGTGCATAGCCAGCATATTAAGCGGCATCGGACCCCACACAGTGACAAATTCAAAAAAGGGTATGCTGCGGAATAAATGCAATAAAAAGCGTGCTGTGGCAGAACTTTTTGTACCTTTGTGGGATGCCGTGACGACGAAAGGACGCATCCCAACATAAAACATAAGGATCGTTTATTTAGCGTAGTAGCAGCAGCGGGGCAAGCATACCCCCGCTGCGCTCGAACGGTTAGAGGAAGACTGCACACTTCCGAGCTTGGCAGCTTGGTTTATAGCCACCGTCGATAACGAAAGCCTCCGATGACGCTGCGGTGGTGCTGTCCCTTATCGGAGGCGTGTTGCAGCATGCGGCCGTGTTACGCCGGGCTAGCTGGTGGCGAAGCGGCGGCTGCGCCGGTTTGTGCGCAGTGTGTCGCCACATCACCCCCCCGCCGAGTGCAGAGCCCTCAGGGTCTGTAGAAATCTGGGAGGTGTACCAGACGTCCAGAGCGTGTCGTGAAAGGAGCGGGCTGCTTCGGCAACGGCTGTGGATAGATGCCTGTGGAAGGAGTGGCGCTGCCCGGTTCGTTCGCAGCGATGTATGCGGGCTTGAGCCGGTCAATCGAGACGCGGACGTTGTTCCCGTTCAGGCGCAGAGTGAAGTTCTTATCGTCGCGCTGGACGACCAGGTAGGGTCCGCTGTAGGGTGGCTGGAAAGGCCTGCGGACGGTGTCGTCGCGGAGGAAAGCGTGCGTACACGATGCTAGCTCCTTGAACACAAAAGGTGTAGGCTTGCAGTGGTGGGCTGCAGGTGACGGGCGTAAGGCGGCGATGGTGCGTCGGAGCCGGGCGACGAAGTCGGTGGGATCTGACGTCGTAGTGCCTGGATGGCAGTGCAGAGAGAACTTCACCTGGGAGACGGAGTGGTTCCCCGTAGACGAGCTCTGCTGGTGTAGCGTGGATGTCCGGCTTGAAGGTGGCGCGAAGACCGAGGATGACGGCTGGAATGGCCTCGAGCCAGGTTGAGTCCGGGTGGCACCAAAATGGCTGATTTGAACTGTCGGTGGAAACGCTCGATCATTACGTTGGCACAGGGGTGGTAACTGGTCGTCCTCAAGCGTTCAAAACCGATGGTCAGCCCGAGAAGCCTGAAGAGGTGCGACTCGAACTGTCGTCCTTGATCGGTGGTTACGCGGCGGGGGGCGCCGAAACGAGCAATCCAGCCGGTGAAGAATGCCGAGGCGACGTCTTCCGCGGTAAATCTCTCGAGGGGCCATGCCTCGGGCCATCGAGTGTACCGGTCGATGGCGGTGAGGCAGTAGCGATAGGGTCCAGCCGGGAGAAAGGGTCCTATGATGTCGAGGTGGACGTGCTCAAACCGACCAGAGGGCTGAGGGAATGTTCCGAGTGGTGACGTGACGTGCCTGATGACTTTAGCGCGTTGGCATTGAATGCAGGAGCGCGCCCAGGTGCGACAATCCCGCTGCATGGAGGGCCAGATATAGCGGTCAGCCACGAGGCGTGTAGAGGCGCGTATGCCGGGATGGCTGGGGTTGTGAAGCTGGTTGAAAAGACCACGGCAATGGGACAGGGGTACATAGGGCCTGCTTCGTCCTGTCGACATGTCGCAACAGATTGTGGTTGTCGGCCCTGGAATGGGGACTTGTTGTAGCTGTAGTGAGGACCTGCCCTTGAGAAGTTCCTGCATTTTCGGCGTCCGTAGTCTGAGCCTCGGCGAGGACGTCCGCTGTTATCTGCACCGAGCTGATGGCTGCCACACGTGAAAGTGCGTCCGCGACCACATTGTCTTTCCCGCTAACGTGTTCGATGTCGGTGGTAAACGGGGCAATGAACGAGAGCTGGTTCTGTTGAACCGGCGGGAGTTTGTCCCGACGTTGAGACAAGGCGTAGGTAAGAGGCTTGTGGTCGGTGTAAATAGTGCAGTGCTGCGTTTCGAGAACGTGGCGGAAGTGTTGAACTGCTTTGTATATGGCCAGAAGTTCTCTGTAGTAAGCTGGCGAACTCGTCGGGGCAGCGGTCGTGGTTTGCGTCGGTGGAACTGGCCTTTGAAGGGGTCGTCTTCCGAGCTGAGAGTTTCCTGTAAAAGAATGCCAAGGGGTGCCAGGTGTTGTCCACGCGTTGCATGAGGGCGGCGCCGACGGCGAAACCAGAGGCGTCCGTGAAGAGTCCCAAGGGAGCGTCAGGAACGGGATGGGAGAGAAGCGTGGCGGTGCAGAGAGCAGCCTTGCATTCCTAAAAAATTTTCACCAAAGTCGGTGTCCACGTGACGGGTTGGTTGCCTCGTAGACCAGCCAAGGCATCATGAAGGGGCGCCTGGTAGTCGGCGGCGTGCGGTAAGAAACGTCTATAAAAGTTCAGCATACCGAGGAAACGGCGAAGGTCTTTAGCGGTGGTGGGTTGCGGGTACTTCCGCAATTCAGAGATGCGTTCAGGCAAAGGTCGAGTTCCCTCTGACGAAACTTCATGGCCGAGGAAATGGACGGTGAAAGCGCCGAGCGTGCTCTTCTGGACGTTGACGAGTAGGCCGTGGTCGTCGAGGCGTTGGAGCAACAGACGAAGGTGCCCGTGGTGTTCGTCGGCGTGACGTGAAAAGACCAATATGTCGTCAAGATAGACGAAGCAGAAGTCGAGGCCGCGGATGACTTCGCCGATGAAGCGCTGAAAGGTTTGTCCAGCGTTCCTCAGGCCGAAGCTCATGAAGGGAAACTCGAACAAGCCAAAGAGAGTGATGATTGCGGTTTTCGGGACGTCATCCGGATTGACGGGTATCTGTGTGTAGGCCTTCACCAGGTCTAACACGGAGAACACGTGGCAGCCATGAACGCGATGGGCGAAGTCCTGTATGTGGTGGACGGGGTACCTCTCTGGGATGGTGCGCGCGTTGAGGGCACGGTAGTCCCCACAGGGCCGCCAGCCTTTGGTCTTCTTCGGAACAAGGTGGAGTGGCGAGGCCCATGGACTGTCAGAGCGGCGGGCGATTCCTTCGCGGACCATGGCCTCGAACTCTGCTTTGGCTATGCGCATGCGGTCCGGGGCAAGGCGACGGGCGCGGCAGAAAACCGGCGGGCCTGAAGTAGTCCGGATGTAGTGCACGGTGGTGTGCTGCACTTTGCGTGGCAGTCCACTGGGGCGCGTCAATCCGGGAAATTCGGCGAGGATGGCGTGGTATGGCGAGTGATTGTCAACACTGAGTACTTTGATGCTTGGCTGTTGTGCGGTCGTTCGCTGGCCTGGAGTGGAATGTCCCGTTGTCGCGTCGATGAGACGATCGTGGCGGCAGTCCGGCAGAAGGTTATAATGTCCCAAAAAGTCCAAGCCGATTATTGGTTCAGCGACGTCGGCGATGACGAAATTCCTAATGAAGGTCGCGGCGTAGGTTCCCGAGCTGGATGTGCAGGCGCAGCAAGCCGTACGTCTTGATTGTGGACTGGTTTGCCGCGCTGAGCTCGAAAGATGTCGGCGGGCGAGGACCTTGAAGATGGGATCGCGGGTAGCAGGAAATGTCGGAACCGCTGTCGACAAGGAAACGCTGCTTCGTGATTTGGTCGGTGACGAAGATGCGGCGGCCTCCGGGTTGGCAGCTTGCGGCCGTCTCTACGAGCTGCTGTTGGCGTTTCTTGTTGGCGGAGCAGGGCGGTCGACATTGCCGGGCTCTGTCACCGAATCGCCGGTGGTAGTAACACGGGCCGTTGTTGTCAGGTTGCCGCGATGAAGTGGTGTTACGGTCGCGGCTTTGCAAGTGGCGGCGCTGTTGCATCGGCAAGACGGTCACCCGAGGTGTTGGTGAATGGAGGTGAGCTGTCGATCAATGTCGTCGATACGGCGCGCAAGCTCTGTGGTGTTCAGCGGTGCGGCGACGGCGTGGATGGTGGACAACTGCGGCAAGAAGGCCTCGACGACGCGATCAGCAATCTCCGCAAGTTCGTCGAGAGGTAGCCTAACCTGAGCCTGCAGAATTGCCTGGACGTGCGGCGGGAGTCGCTGGAGCCAAAGCGCTCGCAGGAAAGAATCCTGGACTTGCGTGTTGCCCGCGAGCGCACGCATGTGGCGCAGGAGCTGCGAAGGTTTGCGCTCAGCTAGCTCTGCGGACTGAAGTTGTCGTATCTTCCTGTTCTTCCGAGAGCGACAGGGGGGCGGATAAGTGCAGTCTTCAGGTGTTCATAGAGGTTGGCCGTTAGGTGGGTTGGTTAGAATATCCCGGACCTCGTTGGCATAACGTGCGTCCAGGTGGGCAACGACGTAATCGTAGCGGGTCCGGTCTTGCGTGATGCGCGCCAGGGAGAACTGAGCCTCGACCTGGGCAAACCAGACCTCGGGCGAGTCCACCCAAAAAGGCGGAAGCTTGACAGCAACACGCCAGGAGGCAGCGTGTGGGGTGCCTTCTGTAGGAGCTCCGACGTCCTCAGCGGAGCGGGCAGGCACGGCCTTGGTTGGGGAGGCGTTGCGAGAAAGCTGCTGTTGCTGGGTCTGCAGTTCCTCTTGAAGTTGTTGCACTTGCTGGCGCAGAGCGGTGAGGGCTTCTGGTTCGGCCATGGCGGTGCGGTTAGTTCGGTTTCCGGGTCACCAGATGTGGGATGCCGTGTCGACGAAAGGACGCATCCCAACATAAAACATAACGATCGTTTATTTAGCGTAGTAGCAGCAGCGGGGCGAGCATACCCCCGCTGCGCTCGAACGGTTAGAGGAAGACTGCACACTTCCGAGCTTGGCAGCTTGGTTTATAGCCACCGTCGATGACGTAAGCCTCCGATGACACTGCGGTGGTGCTGTCCCTTATCGGAGGCGTGTTGCAGCATGCGGCCGTGTCACGCCGGGCTAGCTGGTGGCGAAGCGGAGGCTTCGCCGGTTTGTGCGCAGTGTCGCCACACCTTTGACGCCGACGATCTGAACCTTACTTTTCCCTTTCAGCCTGCTCGCGCACCAATATCAAGGAACAGCTCCTACGCGATGATGCCGCATTAGCTGTATGCATCGACCACGACTAAGTGAATGTTAAGTTCTATACACTAGCACGTATCCACACAGGCACATGTGTATTTCTGCAGATATACTTTCGTACTCATACGATGTGTTTCTTAAAAGGAATGCATTGCTAAGCACACCGTACAAATGTTTTAATTATTGCACAAAAGCACCGCGCATACATGACGGTACGCGCATCCATCGTGTATCCAGTGCAGGTAACATGTAAAGTTATTTGTAGTTATGTGTTTGCTTGCGACTAAAACTGAAGTAGTGTTCTTGGGGCTGCTCACATTGACTTGATTATATAATGTAAGAAATAGCTTTCACTGAACGACTATTGCATACTGCTAAATTATGGTCATTAGTATCAATGATTCTGGTCAGCTGAAAAAGCGGAGCTCCTCATTAATGCAGCACAGGCTGTTTAGCCATGGCTGTGCGGGGAAAACAGTGGAAATTCCGAGATTTACAAAGCACCGATCATGAACCACATGCCATCACAATAAAGTATGTAAGCTTCTCCGACATTCTCCAGTAACCAGAATCCTGAAAGCTATTGACTGGAATTTAGTAATAGACAATAATCATTCGGTGAAACTGATTCCTTGAGTTATTTAATTCTTTCAATGCAAAGATCCTGCAAAAAAAGCATTCTATATTTGTTGTGTCCTCAGAAAAATACGGTGCCTAATTTTACATTTTAGCAGCAAGAAATGCATGCATACCGTGCGGTATGTATAACATTATAGTGAGTTTTGTGCAACAAAAAAATATTGACATGTTTGACATAGCACAGATTCCTTCAAGATCTTTAGCGTATGACTAGAGAACTTACAATATCACAAGGGTTTGTTTAATCATCGATCATGGACGTTAGTTGTCGGGATACAGATGCACTAACAAGCGTCAACATAAATGCATCCACGTTAAACGGTGCCATAACTGTCAAACACCAACATACATTGTGCAAGCTCTCTTATATCAATGTACAATAAACATTCAGCTACTGCTGTAAGGACAGGTTTCACTTTCGTGTTATACCGATTCCTATGACAGAGGGATGAACCATGTTTTTTGAGTGGAAAGACCGAGTGCGACGCTTCGTGAGAAGTTTCAAATACCGGCTTTTGCTGATTGCGAGCTTGTCATGGTATATCATATAGAATATTTTTAGCCTTTCGCGATAGTGTCTGGTTTGTAGGGATTCTATATTTGCGGAAGTTGAAAGAGCGCTTGGCGACATTTGCCAAATGTATGAATTAAAAATAAATTTACCAAAAATAAATTACCAACTTTCCCAAGTATACGCGCCTTAGACACGGTTGACGCTTGGAACTAACAGGCGCCATCATCACCCAACTATATTAAACCAAAATAGAGGTTCATCTCGAGCGGGGCACCCAAACACCACTACCAACAGAGAAGGGCGCCGCCACAACTCTCTTCAAATCTCCCACCGAATCACAGCCGCGCATGCGCACTCTGCTTTGAACTCCAAAAAAAAAGAAAAGCTTGCCCGCATCTAACATCACACAACTCTGCCGTCATCCCGATGAAATAATACACACAAATATGCTTGCTACGTAAACAAATGCTCACTTATCGTCAACTAGTGAAGAAAACTTAGTTGACGGCGTTATTATTGCGCTCATGCAGTTAACAAAGCGCTGACCGCAGCAACGTGAGAGCGGTACATACCGTTTCACTTCGAGTGCTCCAAGATATGAAGCTGCAGGCCTCCCCTTAAGTATAGTGCATCTTCGTAATAAGCAGCACTGGCAGAACACAAAGACGGGCACAGACCGCAGGCACATTTCAAACAACAAAACACCGACTGCTAAACTCGACCGATTGAGAGGCGACGCGCGCACACGACACGCACAAAAACGGGAGAGTATTTCGCCAGCCCGTTGAGTCACATGGTACATAGAGCTGTCCCGCACGCTGCGCACGCGCGGTGGTCAAGGCAGCCGAGGTTGCCTAGGCGACGAGACGAAGCGGCGCCGGCGGCTGGCGCTCCGGCCCAGCGTTTGCTCCGGCCGTTGTTGGGTTACGTGTCCGCAGCTTTCTTCATGCGGCAGTGTTCTCTTTCGTTATACGTTTGAACAGTGTATTCGAATCCCAGTGAGCATTCCGACGATGCAGTGAGGACTGCACGGGTTGCATGTCACAGCGCACGAATGTAATATTCAAGACCAAAATTTAGCGCAGCTTCACCGACTTAACGTCGTGAAGACTGGTGAAACAGCGGAGCTGATGGCTTTTGCTTAGCTTTAGGATCTATTTTACTAAGTACTGTTTTAGCTGTGGTACAGCGATGATAGTGTGATTCCACTAAACATTCCCTCAGCTCCGGCTGTAGTCACTCTTTCTCGGAGACAGAAATTTTCCAGAACTCGCAAGCAAGGGTCGGATTCCCTTTGTTGCTGGGCGGCCGAACGTCCCTCTTCCCTATGAGCCTTGTCGTGCCGCTCCCATGACGCCGCGTCCCTCAATCAAAACTCGTTGTCTTCGGCAATTCGATGTAGCTTAGCCTCGGCTTCATTTGCTCAAAACTCTGGGACGGCGCGTCCTTGGTGGGTCCATACTCTAGCAACTTGCCGTCGACTTTCCTGTCGCGCCGCTTCGCTTCTTCACACTCGTCGCCGAACTTCGTAGCGCTCTGTGCCGACAGTGCACGCTTTTGTTACTGCTTTATTCACGCAGAACTTATTATAGCAGTAACAACTAAACGTGGCATGATTAGGAAGTAAGCAGTGTTAGGGCTGCAAAATCAAGGTGTGTGACGCCTGGGGCGGGGAGTACTTTTGTCCCTCATCCCCCTCTCATGGCTGACACCTGCACCGGCGTATGCAGATGGTGCCCACTCGCAGCTCCTGTAGTCGAGACTGCGCGACTGCGCATTCACGGCCACACAGGCGATATTTTATCAGCACCTTCATTTTGCGAAAGACATTACTCCACGCAACATTGCATGCATCGATCGTCACACTATTCGAAGAGAACATCTTTTTGCACTATGCGTGCAGTCTTTCGAACAAGACCACTACTGAAAATGTTGCAGTACTGTTGACTTCTAGCACTTAATGAAGTCGCGGTTTTGACGGAAGCACGTCTGCTCGAGAAGTAACAACATAAAATTAAAAGAAGGGCACCCACCACAAAAAAAATTTTAAAAAAAAGAAAAAGAAAAGACGTTTCGGCTCCCCTAACGAGAAACCCCTCCAGAATCTAGTCAACAAGGCTCCCGTCATTGTGAGCAAGGCTCCGTCAGGGGTACCGAAGCGTCTTTTCTCACATTCATTTTTATGTTTGGTGTCCTCCTTTTAATTTTTGTGACGCATTTAACGATGAGTGTGTAGCATGAAGAGGAATATTCGCAGTAGTATTTAAATAAAACGTACCTGGCACAAAACTAACCACGTCAATGTCCACTTTTGTAAGGGACCTGATGGCCCGTTGCCGTGGAGGTTATTGCTAGTGAACTGCGCGGAGGGTTTTTTGCAAACGGCGAACGTTTGACCTCCAGCTTTAAGAGTAGCGCTCTCAAAAACTCGAGAGGGGGGGGAAGGGCGGTCCCATGGCTACGGCATTGTGTGCAACATTCCCTTGATTCGGGCAAGTTAGCTCACTTTCTGAGCATTCCCAAAGCACACAAATGACAAAGACGAGATGAACACATACAAAGGGATTGGCCCTGATCCTATTGGATAAGCGGCGCTCCTGTTGTGTCTTCCGTCTTTGTAGTTTGCGCGCGTTATGAATGAATACGGTATTTCGGTTGCATTACTTTACATTCTGCTTCGATTCGTTACTGGAACCGCAAGCACCTAGTAGGAGGGGCCTTGCTGGTATCAGGATGGTTCATGTATACTTAAAATATAAGCAAAACCTACCCAAAAATGTCGTACATTTTTAGCCTTGTTCATAACACCCCTAGATGAGGCTGTAAATGGGGTGCTGCAAGGGTCTTTTACTTACAAACACCCGAATTTCGAAAATAAGGGTGTAATAAGTGAGTTTATATGGGTGTTTTAACGCAAACACCCGTTAGCACCCTTCAGGGTGTAAAAATTTTACTTCGCGGCAGGTTTTGGGACGGCACCGCACCTGGTGTTAGTCGCCTATGCATATAGGCTGCGTGCAATAAATGGCTGAAGTACTGTCGAGGCACTCAAACACGCTTACAAGCTTACCCAAGAGTGGAGCGTACGGCGGGTATATCAGAAGTCACTGTCAACGAAGTGCTTGCTGCACACGATTGATGAAGGCGTGGGGCGCTTTCCCATTCTGAGCTTAACTATGCTTTTTTCTTCAGCTTCGGGAACTTAGGATAGTCGTGAAAGCTAAGGCCCTTTTTACGGGCGGACGAAATACACTGAGGCACAGAGCAGTACTTCACCATTGCGCAGCACACGCCGCAGAGACAAGCGGCAGCAGTTCTAAGAAACAAAGCACTGTGCTTCTAAAATGAACGTCAAAAGCAGATACCTACGGTTGTTCGAACAGCGTTGGTAGCCACCATACACAAGATAAGCAACTTAACTGCTCTGTTGTTGAGTTTTACCACGACTGTGGTTTCTATACGGCGCCGGGCCTCCGTTGCAGACGAAAGCGTGCGAATCCCCGCTATGACGTCATACAGGCGCGTTTCGCAGCGCCACCATCGGTCGCACACCACGCGACTAAAGGGTTTGGGCTTCTAGAAGTTTTGCGTTGTTCTCTCACAAGTATGATTGATAAAATAAATGTCAGTGTTTTTATGATACTGTGGTTTTAAGGTATGAAGCTAAGTGGAAAAAGGGACTTTTTTCCAAAATGTCATTTTTTTTGGTTTTTGGTGATGTTAAACGGGCAAGTTATTGCCCGTCATTTTGCTGCTAAAAGTTTCTGTCTCTGCAGATTTTTTCAAAAAATACAAGCAAAAATCTGAGACCACCCATCACCTACGAAACCGAAACTGAAATTGCCAGTTTTGTGTGAATCATAAATTAACTTTATTTGTAGTATTTTGTTGTTTATTTAGCAATCATATCAAGTGCAAACATGTAATAATGCGATAAAAGCGTTGTCAGCACATCATTTTTGTTCATAAAGTCATAAACTTCTCACCACGTGAACGCGTGACGTGGTACATGTGTTGATCACACTCATAGACGCGTACGTGAGCCTGTAAACCATCAAATTTGCTTTGTTTGACGCTGTGTGTCATTTCAATAGTGGAAACAAAAGCACATTTCATTTTTTAAGCAAATTCGGATTGATCCAGGCCTCTACACTGCAAAAACTTGCCTCACAAATGATCACCAGCGCAGCGCGAATGCGTCCCGTCATGGCACTGATACTGCAATACAAGCTAGAAAAAAAAATTTGAGAGTTGCCGCTCGAGCAAATGCACATAAGGATAAGCTCCAAGATGGAACTGGCTACAATTATTCAGAATTTTAGCGCTCTTGATCACCTTTTGTAAGTTTTAAGTCTTTTTTGTTGATTTTCTCATAACATATTTCTGGTATTTTTCCGTACGCGAACAGCCACAACATTTTTGCTAGGAAACATTTTTTATTCAAACTTGGCACTTATCACCTCAGTAGGCGTGCAATGAACCTTAATAGGCAAAATCGTGCCACACGATTTAATATGGCTGCCTGTTATACGAAGGTGCCCCCAGTGCAAGTGCATACTTTTTTGCTTATTTTATCACTATGTTCTTAATATTCATCAGATCTCATTTCTTTCGGTTCATTGCACAGGCCAAAGCATTTTTCAAGACCCTGGGAAAAAGAAATCTTTTTTAATGAGCGGTATTTGAGTTAGGAGTGTTGGCGTAAGGCCCACTCTTAATGACATTTTTCACTATGAAAAATTACAAAAAATAGGACTTGCTTTAAAATGCTCACATGTGCCTAAAAAGATGTGTTTTAAATTGTAGGCTAATAATCTTCAGTGATTATCGCTTTTTAATTTTTTCTCCGACATTTGGCCTCATACCTTAATTTCCTTCTTGTTACAGTGTTTTATTTTGTTCTTGTTAAGCTTTTATTCGGTCATATGCTTTGATTGATGGGTGCCTAAATGCCGGTGCTTGTATGGCGTTGTGGCCTTTTATTTTGTTCTGGTTAACAGCCTTTTATTGTGCTGTCATATACTTGATTGATGTACACATGAAGTCGGTTTTTTACACAGATGTTTTCATCTTTCGTTGTGCAGGTGTCCAGGTGCTCAGTTTCGGTTTGGTTTTCGTGTAGCGTGACGGACGCCAACAAGGCTAGGCCCTAAGGAGATTCGCACTTTAAAAAAATGAAGCACACTTTGTAAATTCCAAACTGTGCTCGGCGAAAGCCTGTGGCCGTTCGACTGACTATGCCATGTGTTTTTTTTTTTTTTGTATTTTTTACACTCCCAGTGGAATGGCACACAAACGGAATGTATGCGTGTTTTATTTTTTTTTAATTTTTACCGCGAATCACACCAACACGCGAGGCTCATCTGCCTTCGTTTCGCATGCGTTCGTATTCTCGCGCATCGTGCAGACGCCATCCGCGTTTTAGCGCTCATAAGGCTCATTTATTTTCCCGCGTGGGGGGGGACACGCCACAGCTCGCGCTGTGCCAGAGGACCGGACACCGGTCACCGGTCACAGCGAGTATGAGACATTAAAGGCTTTCGCCTTAAAAGGGATGCGCCTTCCTTGGAACCATCGCACATCCGTGTCAGAGCGCAAGCATGCGCCGTTTGTGTGTGTGGTGTGTTTGCGTGTGCGTGTCTGCGTGTATGTGCGTGTGCGTGCGTGTGGCTGTGTGTGTGTGTGGGTGCGCGTGTGCGCATACTTGGTGTGTATATCTGCGTGTGTGTGTGTGCTTTTTTGGTCCCGTATATAAAATAACAAAAAGAAAATGGGGGTGGCCTGCACCACCAGGAGGTATAACGCGCTCAAGCCAATCTAACATAAATAAAGAGGGGAAATATCCCAAAGTAATTTTTTTAAATAAGCCAATTTGTTAAAAAAAAAGAACTAACAAGAGTAAAACCTCGTCAGTTTGGCATGTGAGGGCAAGCGATAAACCGATTAGGTTCTCAGGAAGGAGCAGGTCGAAATTCATCGGTGGCGTATTTCCCTAAGTTCAGTGTTTGAGGTTCGCGCGCGCGTGTGTGTGTGTGTGTGTGTGTGTGCGTGTGCGTGTGTGTGCGTGTGCGTGTGCGTGTGTGTGTGTGTGTGTGTGTGTGTGTGTGTGTGTGCGTGTGTGTGTGTGTGTGTGTGTGTGTTTGGTTTATTTAAAATGCGTTGCCGTTGAAGGCGAGAAAGTCCAAACATGACGGCGAGGTGGGATGCGAGCCAGTGGCCTGGAGGATGAGGTAAGCGTTGATGAGGATGGTAACAATAGTCTGTCAGAGGTCAAAGTCCATTTCTTGAAACCCGCTAGGTGGCGCCGACGAGTGAAGTACCATTCAGATGTGCCCCACGAGTTTTGTTAATTTTATGTGATTTTATTGCGACTTACCTGGACTGTGCTGTCACACTGTGCTCAGGAGCATCAACGCTACCCGTGGATAACCAACTTTTCCTCGGTGAGCAGCCTTTTCACAACTTTTTTTGGACGAGGACTTGCCCGCTATGACCGCGTGAGCAACGCAGCGGCGGCGAGACGCCTACGCCTGAGACGCAGCAAGCGTCGACGGCGCAGTAGCGCTTGATGGCGAAAACTCCGGCAGCTCCTACGAGAGCGCCTACGGCGTCCCATGCCCGGTCGAAAGCGTTAAAGACACCGCTTAACAAGACTACACGCCCAAAGACAGACCAGAAGGCACAACCTGTTACCTCGGCCTTAGACCAGGCCGACATGGAATGCCAAGACAGCGACGCGGGGGGATTGCATCACCCACCAAGACAACGAAGGGAACGACGGAACATCTGGAGCCAAGGTACGCGACGATGATGGAGGCTGGCAGACGGTTCTTATCGTTCGTCAAAAGAAAGTTCTCGCGAAGGCGGGAAAGAAATTCACGACAACTGAGGGAGACTGTGACCTCTTGTGTCCGACATCAACGCCACTTTCGCAACCTACGTCGCAACGAAGACCACAGAAGCGCACAGCTTCCGCCACTCCCCAAGGAAGACTTCAAAGTCGTCGTAAGACGAAGCCAGGGTCTACCTATAAAGGAACTAACGGCACCACAAATTGCAGAAGCAGTCGTGAACGCATGTCAAGGCAAAATAACGGGCAGCCAATTCCTGCTCCGGCTGAAGCCAGGATCCAACATATTCATCATCTCCACTCCAGACCAGGACGTGGCGGACATCACCAGAAAAATCACGGGCCTCACGCTCAATGGAAGATTGCATGCTGTCAATGCCTATGCGGCAGTGGGAGACGGACCCACGGAAAGGAGTAGTACATATGATATCGCTCCCAACACACGCCCGGGAACTCTCCTAGCAAACCTACGCATATGAACACAAGGAGTCGAGATCCTAAGAGCCAGAATGCATGGAGAGACTAAAACAGCAATGATCACGTTTTTCGGTCCCATTACACCGAGATTTGTGTACTACATGGGCGCCGAGGTCCCCTGTTTTCCATTCAAAAATACTATCCAGTTCTGCTATGCCTGCAAGCAAACGGGACACAGAACAGACGTTTGCCCGACGCCCCACATCGCCGTGTGTCACAAATGAGGCATGAAGGAGCCTCAACCGGACCACCCATGCAACCCTGCATGTTCCACGTGTGGAGAGGGCCACTTGACGGGGACAAAAAAATGCAAACAGTGCTTCAAGCAGCCGGTAAGGCAGCAGCACCCTAAGCTACGAGACCGTACGGCAGACAAAAAGGCACCTAGAGCAGCTTTTTCATCGCCGCCAAAACCAAGGTGGTATTCATCGGAAGACACTGATGATGAAGAATGGCCACAGCTTAGGGACCACGCGGACATACCCGAAAAGAAAAGGGACAAATCGCGATCACGGGACAAAAGGAAGAAATACCAAGAACAAGGAGCCCCGAAGTCACAACCTACCTCCCGTCCTCAATCCCGATCCCCTACCCCAAACAGGGCGCCGGGGACAGCCGGGAGCTCGACCCAGCAACAGGTGAGCAGGGCGGCGGGGACGGCACGAGGGGCAACCCCTGTAACATCTCACCCTGAGTATCAGAGGATACTTCTGGAAAACCGACAATTAAAGCAGTCTTTGGGAGAACTCAAACTGGAAGTAGCAGCTCTCAGGATGCAATTACAAAACTCCATGGGCGCGATAGTCAAAACTAACCACGCAGATAAACTATCCACTCAGCCCGTCACGTTGGAAAGTATTGGAACGATGAGCCACCTAGTGCAACAGATGCACAGCCTACAAAATTTTCAACAATTATCTGCGGAGCTTCAGAGCCATAAGGCTTATGTGAATGAGCAAATGAATAAACAGCAAAGCTCGAGTAAAAGAGCTTGCAGCGATTCGGATGCGCCCATGGCAAGTAAAATTAAAAATGGGGCAGCCTCCGACTCTGCAGATGTCGAAAGTGTGATTAACCATGGCCAGTAATACAACTCGCACCACTGACTCCGTTGAGATATGGCATTGGAACTGCCGCTCGTTCCACAAGCGAGCGGCGGCGCTTCAATCATACACACACAGAAGTAGAGGGAGTTCTTGAAGAGCAGGGCAACTGCATTACTCTCGCCAGAATTGTTTAACTCCGTGTGGGAGTAGCGCAGAGTTAGCCGCCGAACGTACTCTTTCCTTGAAGGAAGAGTAAAAGAGGCTGCGAACGCTCTGCTACTCAGACGGAGTTCCCAATCTATGCAACTCTCGTGCCGATGCGGCGTGAATGGGGTCTGGCACTCCGTCCTTAGCGGACGAAGTATACAATGTAGCGCCTGCATCTGACCACCGCGACGCCTCAAAGCAATATCACTGTCTCGTAACCATACGCCTTTGAGCGTAGACGCCACAGATGCAAGTTTATTGCGTCAAGTTAGTAGAATAACTTTCAGTGATGACAAAAGTATGGTTTTGTGATTGTGAAAGTTTCATTCCGAAAACGCCAACAGCGGCACCTTCGAAGCAAGGAACAGCGCCAACTTCTAACTCGTCGCCAAAAATTAGTTTATGGCACAGGCTCATTAGAGTAACGTAGACACTCGAGACATTCGTAAAAAAAAAAAGAAAAAAAAACTGCCTTACAAAAAAGAAAAAAAAAGACTTCACCAGCAGAATTCGACCTCGCCACCTCCCGATTACCAGGCGAGTATTAGCTCTACCACCACGCAAGGTCTCACAGCGCTGACTACACCGTAAACAAACTGATGAAAACAAAACAAGCCGTTTCACTTCACGGGTCGCATTCTGAACACAGACGCGATTGTCTTTCCCAACTAAACCTTGCGTCTTCATGAGATTAAAACTGCTGCCAGCCACACATGACATGCGGCTATGGCCAACAGCGCCAACTTTCGCTCATAATTCATAACATGGAAAACCAAATATACAAAAATTACAAGGATCTGGGGCGGATTATCAGCTGTTACTGCCGAGTACAAGAGCCGTTTCTCGCTCTTTCCGTTGGTTGACGTGCACAGAAGCTTTATGTCGACTGTAATGTCGTTCGATAAGTACGCGCGTATTTGATTGAATAATCTGTATTTTCTTGTGCAAGCGACGATATGCTAGTGCAGCAGCTGTGTCAGTGTACAGATTTGCATTGCTATACCGATAGCTGCAACTACCTAACCGATAGCTAAAAATCAAATTGATTGCGCAGGAAAGTATGCCTTCATGTTACTTCAATAAGGCGTACCAAGTGACAAGCCTGTGTTTTCACGTATGAGTCAGCGAAGTGCCGGGGAGTGCGCCCGGCGGCCATCTGCGGCGGCCTGTGTGCACTGGCTGAAAGCGCGTCGCATCGACGCTCATCGCTCCTTGTGCGGACACCGCACACAAGAAACAATGGTTCAGTCAGGTTAACCTATGCCAAAGCTCTACTGTACAGTCATTATTACTCATCGGAATCGCGTATGATTAAGCCCAGAAGCGCCGATGACATGTACACGGACTCGGCCGGTACGCTAGGCCTACCTTCGCTGGCTCGATCTCGGCGCAGGCGGCCTGTGTGCTCTTGCTGAAAGCGCGTCGCATCGATGCTCATCGCTCCTTGTGCGGACGCCGTACGCAAGAAACAATGGTTCACTCAGGTTAACCGATGCCAAAGCTCTACTGTACAGTCATTATTACTCATCGGAATCGCGTATGATTAAGCCCAGAAGCGCCGATGACATGTACACGGACTCGGCCGGTACGCTAGGCCTACCTTCGCTGGGAGTGGTACTCGTACGGGTCGTATTTGGTTGGCCCGATCTCGGCGCAAGTGGCTCGCGAAGGTTGAGGTTTGCTCATTTCTCAAGCCTCTTACTATCCCATTAAAGTGTAGCCGAGGTAAGCAAAACTGTAAGGATTGCCAGAGATGCGCTTGAGTTGTAGTTTTGCCGACCGGCGTTGTTTTTCTGGCGTACTTGTAGTACATGCCGCAGCACCGCAAATCGGATCGGACGCCGGATCGTAACGTTCGTAGATTATTCCTCGGCCAGCTCTGCTGAAAGATTGTCCCAGCTATATTTGTAAGCGCGTAGCTACAGCTCCCAGACTTAGGCATTAGAGTCTGAGCTACGTTGAGCCGATATGACAGAATACCAGCTGATAATTGAAATTTAACGAAAATTGCGTTGATTGTTATGTAGTTTTATAGTAAAAGGCAGACGTGCCTACAGTGATCCTAACGATTACCAGATACTTACACGGGCTCGGCGTATGTTTGTCTTTCAATACGCACAATAGAGATGTTGCGTCACCGGCACTAGAAGGGGGGCCAGACATCATGGGTATATATACCGGTTGCTAAATGTATAGTTGTCCGTAGCGCGAGCGGTATATGTTCAGTGTTGCTGTGTTGTGTACGATTGTAATGTGTGTGCCGATGTCTGTCCCGTATATGTGACGTAAGCTTAAAAAATCTCAGCCTGTTCACTGGTAGATTGTAAAAAATGCTCGACAATTATTATTATTTTTTTTTGCATTAGTCCTAGCAGAAAGAGTGATTCTACTATTGGAGGGAGTTGATGCACTCTAGCCAGACCAGATTATAAAATTCTGTGAGAGAGTAGCGTAACTCCCGCAGAGAGTGTATGCACTCCATTTCAGAAGCGTGACTTTACTCTGGCGAGAGAGCTTGTTCACTCTCGCTCAGGCAGAGTACCAGAACTCTGTCGGGAGAGTGTGCTTACTCTGTGCAACAGAGTTCTCAGCACTCCTGAAAAGAGAGTGAAATATGGGACAAGCGTTTACTCTCGCAAAGGGAGTCGCTAGCACTCTCTTGGGGCTGTGAGTGTACATAGATGCTGGAATTACGCAACCAGATGTCATTTGTTTGCAGGAGATTGGTAAGGGCCTTATGAAATTGAAAGATAATGACACCATCCAAAATTTAAAATATTCTAGGATCGCCACATTGGTGCATAAGGGTATCGCGAGCAGTGTCTATCATCAATCCGACTGCCTAACTGAGCATCAACTGATTGAGCTCCACACCACTAAAAGGGGTAAAGCCAAAACGTTTATCCTTAATATTTACAGCCCGCCGAAAGAACGCCAAGTCAACTTTCTCGAGATGCTCGAGTCGGCTCTTTTAGGCACATGGGACGTAAGGACAGATTAGTCTTCGCAGGCGACTTCAATGCCCCCCCATACTTGTTGGGGCGATACCGGAAAAACACGAAGAAAGGCGCAGATTTACTGAAGGCAATAGAGAGATACGAGCTGCAACTGGAGACCATGCCCCAGGCTGCAACTAGACTATGTAACAGTGTTTGCATGGACACATATCCAGATCTCACCTTTACGTACAATATTAAAGAAGGGTCCTGGAAAAATCTTGATGAAAATATGGGGAGTGACCACTTCATAATTCAGTTTTTTGTACTTCCACTCCGAAGCTAAAAAGATCCTATGGTGTTGCTAAAATAACAGATTGGGAGGCCTATAGGCGGTATCCAGTGGCAGAGCAGCCGCTAGAAACGCTCGAAGACTGGGTGGCAGATATGAAGTAGGCGTACAGCTTACACACCAAGCGCATCAATATTAGTGAACGAACTCCAGCAGTGGACCCCCCACCTCATGCACTTGTGGGAAGGCCGGCGTAGCATCATTAAAAGGTGGAAAAGACGGAGATTGAATAGAAAGCTAAAAGCCAAAATCGCAGAACTGCCAGTAAAAGCGAATGAATATGCCCTCGAGAGCTTCAGGCTAGCAACTGGGTCAACTTCTGCGATTCATTGAGGGGAACGCTTTCTACAACTAAAACGTGGGCAATATTGAAAAGTATGCTAGACCCCATGAACACGAAAACTACAACAACTAGAACGTTGCGAACTTTAGCTGGAGAATTCAAAGGGGATGATGATGCCTTGTTGCGAATCCTTCGGGACAAGTACATTGACAGCGGTGGGGAAACTATACAAGACCTCGATTATGAAGGCTTGGAAAATCACGAGCTAGATGCCCCTATAAGTTAGCAAGAAGTCTTCGCGGCCGCAATGTCGCGTAAAAGGCATTAGGCTCCGGGAGAAGATGGCATAACTAATGCAATGTTGAGGAACATGAGCGATCAGCAACTTAGGAAAATTACCCAGTACTTTAATGAAAAAGCTGGAATAGGGGAGAAATCCCTAGCCTATGGAAGGAGGCCAACATAGTCCTTATTCCAAAACCTGGAAAGGATAAAACGCTCCACAACCTTCGGCCAATATCGCTGACATCATGCCTAGGCAAACTCTTTGAGACGGTTGTGCACACCAGGAAGGGAAACAAGCGGAAGGACAGGGAGGTTAGCCAGTTCTTGGACCGGCACACCAGGCTTTCCGCTTATATAGAACAAGAGAACTACTTGTCACACAACTTGTATGGATTCAGACAGAATTTATCTACGCAGGATATATTCCTTTGTATAAAGGATGAAGTGCTTCAGAATATAACTACTGGAGGCGAGAACGTGGTCGCAGCACTGGATTTGAGGCAGGCATTCGATACAATCTCTCATAGACTTATAATGGAAGAACTGCAATCGTTGAATTGCGGTGCTCGAACATTTCGCTATATCAAATCATTTCTTTCCAACCGCACCGCAACCATTGGTATTGAGAACATACGCTCACAAAAATTTCTAATGCCAAATTAAGGCACGCCACAAGGGGCAGTCCTTTCCCCGCTCCTGTTTAATATAGCAATGAATCGGCTAGCAAAGCAGCTGGAGCGAATCCCTGACCTCCAATTCGCGCTCTATGCAGATGACATCACTCTGTGGGTCAATAAAGGTTCACTGGGAAAGAAGGAGCAAATATTACCAGAAGCGATCAACACAGTACAGGAGTTTGCCGAAGGGAATGGCATGGCATGTGCACCAGATAAATCAGAGCTTATCCGCGTCCATGGCAGTAATTATAGAAACAAACCTGCCATACAACTGAACGATAGGGGATCGAACGCTGCCGGAGAGACAAACGATGAGAATATTAGGCTTATGGCTGCAAAGCAACAAAAGAGCAAGGTATACAATTAAAATCCTTAAATGCACAACGAAAAAACATAGCTCGAATGATCCATAGAATAACAAGGAAGGGCAAAGGGCTAAACGAAGGGGAAACTTTACGCTTGGTACAAGCCTTCATCCTTAGTCGAGTCACATATGGACTACCGTATCAGAAGCTCGCTCCAACGGAAATTAAGGAGATTGACTTGATCACACGGGGAGCATACAAAGCTGCCTTAGGTATACCGCCTTAATGCATCAAATGACAAAGTGGAAGCGCTTGGTGTGTACAACACTTTCGAAGAGCTTGCGGCAGCAACGCTACTTTCGCAGAAGGATCGACTATGCCTGACAAAGGCAGACAGAGAGACCCTCATTCGCTTGGGATACCCTACTAGACCACGATACTGCCGTGAGAACATTACCACTATGGCTAGGGAAACACGCCAACACATAACCGTCTGCCCCATTCCGCGAAACATGAGCAAATTGTACCATAGTGCGAGAAAACAGGCTAGAGCTCGACAGCTTCAAAAACAGTTTGGCCAAAGTCACGAGGTCGTCTACACTGATGCCGCCAAATCAAGCCAAAGCTGCGTCATAGTAGCAGTTCAACCACTTCCACATACCGTGAAAACGGTCGCAGCGTCAATTAAAATGACCTGTACCGCAACGGCGGAAGCAGCGGCTATTGTGCTAGCTATTCGAACTAAAGAGGCAGAGAATACCTCCGCGCTAGTCCTATCTGATTCGCAGGAGGCCTGTAGAATGTTTCTTTGTGGTGGACTACCGAATGTCGCCTTGAGAATACTCGGTGACGAAGCTGACACAGGACCATGCTTTAATCTGGTGCCCAGGCCACGAAGGGTATCTCGGGTAATGAGCTGGCGCACACTTTCGCTCGTGATTTGAGCAACCGAGCGAAGAACGACGACGATGAACAGTACGACCCTCACACTGCACGCGATATACTGGAGCATCAACGTAAAGCAAGACAGCGGTATGCCCCACCGCACAAATCACCTTAAAGTCGACGAAGCTCGCCACCTTAGACAAATTCAGGTTAACACCTATCCACATTTGGAAAGGTTGCATCACATAAACCCCAATGTCTATGTGAACCAATGTCCGTGGTGCGAGTCGAGACCGACGTTGCAACACGTCACTTGGGAATGTCCGAGCAAACCTATGGAGGCACAGTCGCCTCTGATACTCACGATGCTGGGGGAGCCTTGGGAGGCCGTCCTCGCCCGCACTGACCTGAAAACCCAAAGGGGTCTCCTGGATCAAGCCAGGGCGAGCAGCGGCGGCCACTGGTGTCCTGGAATGGGGAGACCACCCTTGACATTTGCCCCTCCCATTTCTTTCCTTTTTTTCTGTTTTTTTTTAATTAATAAACGTTGTATCATCATCATCATCATCCATTTCTTCACCAGGAGCAGGGTAGCCGGGCGCGGCAGGCTGTCGTTCCAACCAGTGATGCAACAGGAAACCTTGGGCAGCCTGCTTTCCACTGCGAACTTAGACAAGGACACCGGGTGAAATAACGGCATGCTTTTCAGAGGAAAATGAGCAAGGGATATTTATTTGCGCACGCGTTGCGGATGCCATGGTTCATGTATTGAGAGAAGATGGAGCAGTGATGCCATCGTTATCAGTCGCAGGGGTTTTCCCCACCTTTGTTGGCGTAACTGCGAATATAATCGAGAGCATCCACGCAAAGTTACTATGATGGACTACGATAGTAGGGAAGCGAATTGGAGTATGGAGCGATGTCCTGATCAAGTGTTAATAGCTAATGTGCGTCATGTGGATGTCATAGTGACGGAATTGCGCATTACAGATGCCAACTGAAGTAGATAAGCTCGAGATTTTTTATTGGTGAATAGTTCATAATAATGCGCGGGTAGTGTTGTGTCACTGTTGCGCACACGTAAATGGGTCGCAATGTGTTGCGTGTTTGGGAATTCATTGAAATAATGCTGTTCGTTCAAGCAAAATGCGCCACATATACACTTGCCCGATGTAGTTATATTAAATCGATGAAGATAATATTGAAAGTGTCCGTGACCAGACAATAAATGTGTTAGGCTTTTAGGAGGGGGGGGAACCACTGAGGAATTTTGTACGGACTTGGGATCTAATGAAATAATGTTGTCTCAGGTCCCTCTGTCTGCCAATCGGTGTGCCAATACGAATTCAAGATTTTATGAAACTGAGTCCGTACTGACCGAATTGATATTTTGGCATAACGCACGAAGCCTGGTCTACCTCCTGATGCAGCTGCCGCGTCAGCTAGTTCGTTTCCTAAAATTCCCATGTGGCCGGGTCATGATACGGTTTTATAAGTTTGCCTGTCGAGATAATATGGTTAAGAATCAGCTTGATATTCCAAATTCTTTCGTCGTTATCAGTGAGACTTGAAAGTTTCATTAGAAGGGATAGAGAGTCTGTGTAAATGTGAGTTGGCATGTTAAAGTTATTTGTAAATACGAAATGGAGTGCTTCTTGAAATGCAATTAATTCCGTGGCGTATGCGCTTGAAGCGTTGCGTATCTGAAATTTCCTGACAGTTATGATTTTTTTCGATCTTTGGTCAAAGCAATGTATGCCGCTCCCGCCGCGTATGACGCGTATGAGCGGTCGGTGTATATGTAAATGGATTTTGTTTTGGAAAGAACCGCTTCTAGTGACGATGAGAGTTTAGTGAAACTAAATTTATATTTTTTACTGGGGTGATGAGCCCATGGACTGCATGGATATAGGATGTCTGCCGGTTTGAATGTTTTTACACCATAGTGAGTTATGTTCCGGAGTGTTAATAGGGAAAATTCCGCAGATAATCTGTCCAACTCTATTGGTAACGGAGTTGCGTTAGCGAGAATTTGTAGGGATGACGTACGTGTGGTGTAAAATGCACCTGTTAAGGAAATTAATACGGTTCGCTGAACCGATAAAACTCGCGCCCTAATGAATTGCGATGGGAACATAGGCCACCATACTGGAGATGGATATGTGAGAGACGGCAGGATGACTTGGCGGTAGAGTCGTCTAATCAGTGCGCTGTTTAACGAACGGTGCGATTTAACAAATGTGAGAAGGCGAGATGTGGACACTTCAGCTTTTCCTTTTATGTAATCAGTGTGGGCATGAAAGTTTAAAGAGGGGTCGAATAATACGCCTAGAATCTTAATTTCTTTATTATGTTTGAGAAAAACGCCATCCATTCGTATAGATGGACGGCGTTTTGATGTGCCAATGTGCCCGTTGTTAAAGAACACAAAGAAGGACTTCTCTGCGCTTACCGTGACTTTTTGTTCTCGCACCCAATATGATACTAAAGTCAGCACATGCTCAGCTTTTGCTTGTAAGGGAAGTCTGGATGTATCTGTGATGACAATGATGGTATCGTCCGCATATGTCTGCATGTGTACGCCGGGTAGCATGGGAAGGTCGAGTAAGCTGTGTGTTATGATGTTCCACAGTAGCGGGCTGTTAGGGGATCCCTGCGGGCTGCCAATGGTTGGATGAGCTGTCTCTTGTGCGACGTTGGTTGAAAAACTTATAGCGTGGTTCGACAAGAAGGATTTGAGTAGGAAGCGCAAGTTTTGTGGACACATGTGCTTACGTAGAAAGTTTAAAACTGCGGGATGCCAAACACTATCGAATGCTCCGACAAAATCAAGAGAGATGAGGATGGTAGGAAGTTCGGATGCCTTGTACTCTGCTAGTTTGGTTCGGAGTGTGTACAGTGCTAACGTAGCACTTTTGTTATGCGTAAAGCCGTATTGATTGTTGTGGAGAAGATGGTTAGTGTGCAAGAAATAATACAGACGTGCATTCAAGAGTCTTTCTAACACTTTACCAAAGATAGAGTTCATAACTATTGGTCTATACGGCCTTAGGCGAATTGAGCGGACGACCTGGCTTCGGTATGAATATTACTTTTCCTTTTCTCCAAGCTTGCGGGAAATGTCTGATTCTTAAGGCGGTATTAAAAAAAACGGAAGAATTATGGGATGATATTCAAATAACTATTTAATGAACGGGTGGGTTAATTCCGTCGTGTCCTGGGGCAGAGTGGGAATAACCCTGTTTCATTGCACACTCTATCTCAGATATTGTAAAGGGAGGGTCTGAAGTGTTCCACGGGTAAGGACTGGCCACAATGTCACGCATGATTGTGTGGTGCGTGTTGTCTTGAGAATAGCTGTCTAGTGCTACCAATGTATCAAGTAGGAGCCGGGCGGACTCCATTACAGAAGTTGTGCGGGTGCCGTTGGGCAAATCTAGAGGCGGTAGAAAAGTTACTTGGTGATGTGTGTGTGTGTGTGTGTGTGTGTGTGTGTGTGTGTGTGTGTGTGTGTGTGTGTGTGCGTGTGTGTGTGTGCATGTGCGTGCCATTATTGAGAACGTCGTAATGTCTCTTCTGCCAGCTAGCCCAAGTTCTGCAAGACTACCTTAGTCATAGGCGGAAGGTGCACAAATGGATCTTTTGGGACGGCCAGCAGCAATCTGTAGCGTCTGTCGTATGCAAAGCATATTGCAAGCATATTTCTGTAGCGCAACATATGTCTCGCTCTGTTAGTTATACCTAGATCTCTTAAAAGCGTTTTCTGCAGTGCAAATTTACTGAACGAAAAACACGTTGTGCAAGTCCTGAAGAAGCAATATTTATTAGGAAGTCTCCATACATCGAATCGCATCAACTCGAATGTCCTTCCAGAGGTCCATGAATGAAGATTCCTTCTCCGCCTCAAGAATGCGATTCTCCATGCGCCGCAGGAGGTCGGGTGTGAAGTGTTCCTTCCAGTCACCAACCTTGGCCTTTCTCACAATCGCGTACCTGTTCTCATCTCCCTCAAACCCTTCCTTGCAAGTAACTTTTCTTTTATTGATCAGCTCGTCCCAGTGGGGATTTGGCGCTTCCATTCAGGTTTATTACCACCACGCTTCGCATGCTTTCAGGCTGGGACCTCCGCAGGAGCTCTTGAAGCATGGACTCGTTATTTTCCAGAGCACGGCCATACCGCTCTCCGAGAAAGTACGCCAGTCTCAGCACCACATCCCGCGTATTCTTCTTTAGTTCTTCATAGGTCACGAAGAAGACATTCGGCTGCTCCCTCAGAGCGTAACCCAATGCCACATGTTCGAAGTAATCGCCGTAACCGAAGTTTCCACTGACAAAAGCGTCCAGGAACTCTTCGAACGTGCCGTCCTGGAAACCAAACTCACTCAGGTTGCTCACCATGTGGTAGAACGAGACGCAAACATCCCAAGGATTGCGGGCAATGTAGACGTACTTTCCTTCGTCCGTCATCGTTGCTTTGTCCGGGAGAAGATGTGTGGAAAATGTCCTCAGAGGCAGAGATGAGCTCCAGTCCTTGATGTCCATGTACTCAAGAAATCGCCATTCTTTACTAAACTCGTCGTGTGTTGTTATGGGCTCTCCTTCCCTCAGGATGAGTTGTGTGATGTACATCAGCCAGTGTGTTCCGCTCTTCGGAAACGTAAACTGCACGACGTCTCCTTTCCTCGCTCTGAACTTCAGGTTCTCTCTCAGCCTTTCGGCATTTATGTTGATGCATCTAGGTACCCCGTCTATTATTTGGTAGGCGGGCTGTCGGCGCTTCATTGCCTTCAGGTTTTTCTGAAACAACAACATCACCGTGTGATTACGTGTCTGACTTCTATGCATCTTGTTTACATTTCTCATAATATTGCTATTTCGATTTTGTCTTTATTGTCTTGTTAACCAAGCAACCAATTAGTTTGTTTCTTACACCTATTCTTAAGTTAAGGCAACTTTGCTAAATTTCAATAGTGTGTCGAGCTTTGATGATCATGGGGCCTTACATTGTTATATGACCCTGAGAGATGGCCTGAGAGGTGGCCTGAGAGGTGGCCTGTTTCTTCGTTGTGAAACCGGAAAATAACCATCGTCGGTAGGAAAGCTGTAATACCGGTTATTCACTTTCTTGCAGCACTACTTAAAAGTATCTGCGACAATCTTTTTTAATATATAAATGCGCGTACATCCAACCAAAAGAACACTTTCATTGCGGTCGCTGACATAACTCAGTACAATCGCTTGGAGACCTCCGAATATTTTCATTTGCAGAGTTTTATATTGCTTCCCGAAGTGATTAGCGCAGAGATGTCTTTTATTCAATAAACATTGTAGATATTGTTTATCCAGTTAGGGTGGTAGCTGACTAAGATCCAGGGAAGGTCCATGACCCAAGTTAGGTGAGGTTGGAGAGGTTTCCATATTATGTTTCTTCGATGTATCTACGTCCTCTTAATTTCGTATTAGGCACACGTGGTCAATGTATTACGTTGCGTGTCGTTCAGTAGCATTCATCATCGTCGGCCAATTTTATGTCCGCAGCAAAGCAAAAGCTTCTCAGAATATCTCAAATGTACCCTGCCCTGCGTAAGTTCGCGAGCTCGTTCCGTTATGCAGTTCTTATTTTATTGCGATAGCAATTTTATGGATACTCTGGGTGAGTTTTTTGTCGTCGCCGTTGGCGGTCGCGTCATGTCCCGTATAAAGACCAAATTGATAAAATTCCCCCCTCGTATCGTACTTTGTACCCGCGGGTAATAGCGCATGAGCGGGGGGCGACGAACTCGGCTTCAGCAGAGATCCAACGAGCCGGCCCATCTTCGTCGCTCGGAGGGCGCATGCGATAAGGCCACCCCGCTCGGGAGGCCTGTCATCAAAGCAGAGAGGAGACGCGCAGCCTGTCTTTAAAGAGAATAAAAAGACGCGAATGGGGGGGGGGGGGGTATTCGAGCAGCAAGGGCGAACTTTGAGTTTAAGGGCGCGGTCGCCATCGCTGGCGCGCGCGCAGTCTCGCCACCTCAGCAGTCATCAGCGGGACAGCTCGTACACCCTTCTACGTGCTGCGCTCGCAACGCGAAAAGACTGCGCGAAAAGTGGCCCCAGAGCGGACGTATTCTCTCACACCAGCGTTTTGTAGGGTTGCGTGAGATCAAATCTAAAAGATGTTGCTGCCAGCCTCACTGCGTATAACATTACAATTCTTCGCTATCGCATACAGTGCTTCGCCCTTGCGGTGAAACTGTGACTTTTTCCTAGCTTCATCACACCACGTATCTGTCTGCTACCCTAGGCTGAATTTCGCATCGTTTTGTGTCAATTCCGTCGCTTTCACTGAACGTTGCTTATCTGTGTTGTGACTGGCGCAGGTTCACTATGTTTCCCTGAATTGCATCAAGAATACTTGCTGCCTTTGCATGTTCTCTTCCAATATCTTAGTATT
>JALIZH010018072.1:0-55769 GCA_030522465.1 Rhipicephalus appendiculatus | reverse complement strand
GCAAGAGCATCGGTAAACCATGACTGCGAGGAAGTGGCCAATGGCCATGTTCTATGGGGACTGATCAATTAGGGGCAGGTACTCTTTTCAAACCCCTCTTGCCCTAACCTAGTGCAGGGTGGTAAACTTCATGCTGATTCACCTCCCTGCCTTTCTTTTCCTATATCCCTCTCTTTCTCTCTGTATTCCTATCTCTCGGGGGAGACACTCCCGACTTGTATTGTTCCCTGGTCTTGAAGGTATGTGGGCACGACACGCCCTTGAAGTATGCAAAACAGGGAGAGCTAAGCTCAAGGACTTCATGCCGCGAACATAGAAAACTATGCCAACGACTAGGTATTTAAGAATTCGCCCACGTGTACCGACTATAAGTGGCGTAGCACTACTGAGCCCTGCTTCTTGATCTATCATGCTGTGAGTTTGACGCTTCTTATAGGACGGCGTCAGCGACGGCGCGACGGCGCCACGGCTTGTCTTCGTGCACCTCTTTCTCATATACGCATGGCAAATGCATAGACCCTTTGTTGCTCTCCATGATAAATGTGTACAGGGAACCTTGCAGACAACCTTGCAGGAAGCCAAAAGTATATATAGCCCTCGCGTTTGAGCAGCAACACACCACGTGGCTTACCGTAAGGCCATTGGCCCGGTAGAACATGGAATGTTTGAAAAATATCTCATTCAAGCTAGGATTCTCCAGATTGTCACATGACGACGGCATACGATCTTTTTTTAAGCCTTAGTCTGCAGAGACTAAGTTACAGGGCCCATTAGCCACCTATCAAGCAGAAGGACATAGTTCTGCGATTCTCACATCCAATGGAAGGAAATCCATCAGGCTCCGTCACCGGTATCCCACGTGGTTGTCGAGCACTGGATTAATGCATGCAGTGTCTGCTTTGAATAAATGACCCAGCCGTTGATCCGCGATACCCATTAGTGTTGCGATATGCAGCTCAAACTCACAAACTGTTTTTCAGTATTTTCCGTGAAACAACATCAATGCATTAATCTTATTGCGGCTGCATTAAGGACCGAACGACTATCTGTCCTGTGGTGTCGCAGGGAAGATACCAGAAAGTAGGCGGTACGGTAACAGAAAAACAAGCAATCACATTGATGAAACTTCGCAGGATGGTTGAAATGATATTGAGCCATAGTAATCCGTCATGCAACTATACGAAGTAAAAAAAAAAAAAAACAGAAGCTTAACTTGTGAAATCAACTTTATAAACTGGTTGTTTACAATTTTACGGACTTCAGATGAGTCATGACTGTCGCGAATAACTTACCGGCGCCAAATTTAGATGTGATAATATTCCTTTCAGATAAGTTTATAAAATTTGGGCACGCTTTATGATGCGCAAGCACTGACAGTGAAAATAAAACAAACAGCGTTTAGTCAGCAACCACGGCAAACAACTGCACAAAATCGTCGCAAGTAGATTGTATAACATTATGCTTGTTATCATTTTGTCTTTGGGTGCCAGAAATCCTAGGCAGAGCAACCTTTCCTCTTCTGTCGTTGATTGAACGCTGGTTGCCAAGGCTAGAAAAAAAAGTTTGGGAATAAGGATAAGTTTAGGCGAAAGTTATTGACCATGCGGTCACCACCTTAGGGAAAAAGAAAGAAAAAAAAAACGTCGCAAAGGACTTCGCGATGTAGCACTCAAGCAATAGCAGTTTCCTGTTGCGGAAAGCCACGAATCATCCCCACGCCACAACGATTGCTCCGGAACCCTGCTCTGGCCCCAGCGCACGTCAACTCGAAGAGCAAATAAGTACGTTGATGATGAATGATGTCATTTGTGCAACTTCCTTGGTATCTTTTATATTATCTTTATTATTCAGGTATTTTCTCTCTCTTTCGTTCCATCTTAGTTTACTTTTTGTATCCAGCCATGTCGTCAAGGCCATCATTTACAGGAGCCACCCCTGTCTTTCTTTTTTTATGTGCCTTATTTTATTGCGCAATAAATCTTTTCCTTTCGCGATTTATATTTATCTTCCCGTGTAGCGCTCATGTGGTCTCTGTGCAACTTTTTCGTCTTAACTATTTAGGCATTATTTTATTATTGGTGACTTAACGCCTGCTGAGTGCATTTGTGACACTTTTAGTTGCATTTCCTTGTGAAGGCTAGAACATGGACGTCATAGAAAAATGAAAGTCATGGCCTGAAATTTTTCAACTTTATGAACCTTCTATTTTTCTCTTTTGTGTATGTGTGTGTGTGTACATGCAAGGGACGTTTGATACCTTTGTTACTGTGCTCTGCGGAAACCGGTTCTCTGCTTTTAAGGCGATAGTGTTAAAGAGCTCGTTTCGCAGGATTCCGGTGTCGGCGTCAGCATCGGCGTTGGTGTCGGCGTTGTTGGTTGTGAGCGAAAAATCATCTTGTCTGTGACCTAAAAACCAAGAAAAATGCAAATAAAATAAATAAATTAAAGGCTTCGGTCCGAGTGAGAATCGAACCCAAGACCGCCTGCGTGACAAGCAGGTGTTCTACCACAGGGCCATGCCAAGCACTCGAAACTGATTTCGAAAAAAAAAACAAAATAGGAATGCCATATAGTGGAAGGAGTCTCCTTAACGCGCGTAATATTGCGTGGCAGAAGCGCAGCATTGCCGCAGGCGTCAAAGCATGTCCACTGCGCAACAAGTTGGTGTTTTAAAGGCCCACCCATTACAAAGCGCACAAACACATGTTCGCGTGCTGCCCTTCGCTGATTCTCAAAAGGAACAATTATGGCGTAGTGGGCACTTAAAAATTACCCTTGCAGTAGGCATTCTAGGATACTTTTGAAACGGCCGACTTTAAGCGCACAGTCGTTCGTTTCCTTACGGCATGGTTGAGGCATGCACCGAGAACCGAAGCCAGGCCAGCGATTGAGATGGCGATGCGCATGGGGCGGCCTGATTACGCTATCGCGTTCTACTCTTGAAGGCGATGCTCAAGCGTCCTCCAAGCTTTTAAGTGCGGAGCACTTGAGGGGTCCAGGCCGTAGTATGCTGTCGTCGTCGCTTGGCGCAACGCAGGCAGAACCACCTACAGCATAGCGAGCTGTAACATACTGAGCACGCACTCGCTCCAAAGAGAAGTCTTCTTCCTCTTGATCGAGTGCCTTGATGATGATTTTAACGCAAGTACCTATTCTTCCTCTTGTTCTTCGAGCGCCTTGATGATAATATTAACGCAGACTACATATAGAATAGCCAACCTGCAGCATATTGAGCGCGCGCTCGCGCCAAAAAGAAGTCTTTGTCCTCTTTTTCATCGAACGCCTTGATGATGATATAAAGTGCGGGGATCACTACTATTGCTAGGGAAACACGACAACTCAAACCACTTATAAAAATTTGAAATAGGAAGCAAGCGAGAAATAGAAAGAGAGAGAAAGAAAGGCAAAATATAGGAAGAAAAATAGATATGAATAGAAATAAAAAAGGGAAAAAAAACGGAAAAAACTGTAGAAGACAACCGGAAAGAAAGACAGGGGGAAAGAAAGAAAAAGCCGAAGAGAAACAAAGAAGGCTGCCCAGCTCCGCACTTCCTTTAGGTTTAGCGCCACAAGGGCGAAGCTGCCTTAATTTTTCTTTACCTTTTTCTCGTCCCAATATTTCTAAGTAACTCTCTAGCTAACTGTCTGTCAATCACCGCAAAGACTGGGTTGTCTACGATATTCTTGCTGACCTTTCATGCCTTAATACTACGAAGTACGTTTGGCCTACTCGGTTTCAAAATGCGCCGTTCAGAACATCTGCATTTCTTATCGTAGTGGACATAAGTACACAAAAATACTTCCAATTTGCGGCCTTACCTTATGTTATATAGATATAATTGACGAATTCCGTTTGTAGAAAGTCAGCACTGTTTCGTCGAGAGCTCGAGGCTCTGAACATCACCCGTTGGAGCGCGGCACCCGAGCTTATTTTGAATAATGTAAGGAGAGCCGATCAATCTTAACTGATCGAACGCTGTACCGTAATCTACTTCCTTTGTATGCAACGGCAAACACGAAAGAAGCTTTGAGTGCTTCCATTTACACGCGCTTTCAGCGCCGAAGCAGAGCGTATCAATAATGAGAGAGTACTTCATCTGCTCAGCCGTGTAATGAGATAGCAGCTGAAGTGTTTGCTTAGGTCCCTCTTCATGCAGCGCACTCATATTTGGGGGGAGCAAACAGCGAGAGGAGTGGGCTACATAAAAAGTAAAGGCGGGTCATGTCGTGTTGGAGCCCCAGGGTTTCAATTTGTAAATGCGTGCAGCTTTGGCCAAAGCTATGTAGGAAGGCATGCCAAGGTAGTCGCTTATGCGCATCAGAAAGAAGTACGTCGAGTATACCGATAAGTTCTTATCGTTCATACGTAGCCTGTTGCAGTTTGTAGCCCACCTTGAACTCAGAGTTTGTCCATCTGCTATGCATTTGTTTTATCAGTATTGCTTTAACTGCATTTATGTCAGTGGTTAAGTCAGTCTAAGTTAGGAGCCAACTGCATTAAAGAAGAATGTTGTTTAACTTGCAAAAATGTAACGTCAAGAAAGTGAGTCCCTTGTGAAGGCACTTTAAGTGATAGGAATAGTAATAACATCGAATAGAAGAGTAATACTACTAATAATAAAATAATAACATAAAAAAGAAGTAGTAACAATAACAAGAAACATGTAGGAATCACTTATCCAGTAAATTTTGAAAAGAGTTGGGATAAACGAAATTCACATGTAGATCACAGAAGCGCAGGAACAAATTGGCATTGGACGAGAACAGGTTGCATGATACACAGTGCGTGGTCCCACACGTCCTTCAGCATATAGAGCAAGTTTCTGTCTTTCTCTCTCTCTCTCTCTCGGTTTCTTTCTCTTTCCAATATAATTTTATGAGGGCTTCTAAATCTCTTCATGAAGTACCAGCATTGAAAGCGGAACATTCGTTTTGTACATAAAACAACATCGTGTATTGTCGCAAAGTTAGTTTCCGTGTGCTCCACTATTGCAAGTTTGCTTGTATTGCGATTTTGCGCAACGAATTCCTTCCGGAATAGCATAGAACAGAAAATAAACAAAATTTTCTGTCAGTAGTGTCTTGCACTTTCCAGTGGTCATCTCAGACCACTTGATTTGCAGTTTCATTACCTGGACGCCCTTGCCTTTTCGATGCTTTTTCATTCGTTTCTCTCTCTCTCTCTCTCTTTCATTTGGTTTGGCGCCTTTCATTTGATCTGACTGGAAAGTGGCCATCCCGACCTGAAAAATTCCCCTCGATTTCTTCTTTCCTTCATTCTGCAGGCCCATTTACTTGAAGTGGACTTACCAGGGAAACACATCACTGCGCGAAGAAGACGATGATTTTGCTTAAGGTCAGGATAGCGAAAAGCCAATTGCAAGGAAGAAACGTAAGAAGATTTTTTTTTGTATCGTTATGCTTGAGATAGCCCAGTGGGAGGGCCTTCGGTTGACCTATAGATTTCCACGTTAACAGCAGTCGAGAAACAACAGCAGCAAAAAGCCAACAGCGCGTCTTATGCAACTGCTTGGATTTAGAAAACACTACAGTCGAAATAACTGAGCAATTTTCTCTCCGTCGAAACAGATAGAGCGAAACGAAAGGGAAATGCAGGCAACATTCGAAGCTTGCTCTCGGTCGAATTCATCGAGGAAATTACCTCCTAGGCGCACACCAAGGAACTGCACTGATGGGACATATAGGCTTGCGCAAAAAAGCGCAGGTATCGGTAAAGTCGATGGAAGGAAAGGTGGAGCTGCTACACAGAGCATTTGTTTTTGCGGTATGAAAAAAAGTAGCCACTCTGGAGCTTTTATTATATTTATACACCTCTTTCTGTGGCAGGGCCGTTTTGAATACGCTAATATAGAGTACACTGTGCCACTTTCAGGTGATTGGCTGGATATGTAAATCAAACACTTTTCATTGAAATATCGTTGACGATATTAGCAGTGAACCTCAGGTTAGACGCACCACAACATGCCACAATGTTAATGAGAACAGACAATGATGCCAGGGAAAGTATGGGGGATGTTATTAGTAGTAATTGTAATGGAAATGTGAATAAAGAAAAGTGGACGAAAAGATAACTCGCCGCTGGCAGGGACCGAACCTGTGAGCTTCGAATAACGCGTCCGATGCTCTACCAGCTGAGCTACAGCGGCGGTCATCCCCCCCCCCCCCCGTGGACTTTATGGGGTATATATGTGCATTCAAACTTGGGAGTGTCACTCAGCGCCGCTAGTAGCCATAACGGCGAGTGACTGACAGCGGCGCTGACTGACACTCCCACGTTTAAGTGCACATATGTACCCCATAAAGTCCACGGGGGGATGACCACCGCTGTAGAACAGTTGGTAAAGCATCGGACGCGTTATTCGAAGCTCACAGGTTCGGTCCCTGCCAGCGGAAGTTATCTTTCCGTCCACTTTTCCTTTATTCACATTTGCATTACAATTACTACTAATAACATCCCCCAAACTTTCCCTGGCATCATTGACTGTTAGTTCTCATTAATATTGTGTCTAACAAAGGAAAACGAGCCCTTAAATTTCTACTTCTTTCCTTCCCAACACGGCACGTCACACATAGAGAAGGATAAGGTAGAATAGAGATAATCCTAGTTCTAGAGTTTAAACGAATTCTGGAATTTTTTTCTTTTAGAAATCATGCAAATTTGAAATTTGACCTTTCGGAAACAAGAAATCGTAGAACGCAGTACAATAAACGAAGCTAGAACCTATTCATCAGCACACAGGTGATTCCTGTGAAAAGTTGAGCATTCTAAAAATACGCTTAATTATGCGAAGCCAGCACAAGCGGTATATGAACATAGCGGTATTTAGTTGTGGATTCGTTAGTTTGGTTTGAGTAGACGATTTTCCTGCCACGATATTAATGTCATGTAGGGGAAGGAGTCTCCTTAACACATCATATATTGCGTGGCAGAAGCGCAGAATCGCGCCAGGCGTAGAAAGATGTGAATTGAGCAAAGAGTGGGTGTTTAAAGGTCCACCCATTACAAAGTGCTCAGGCATATTTATTAATCATCATCACCAGCAGAACCATCAACAAAGTGAACAGCTGCGTAGATTCGCGTGTTGCCCTGCGTACGCGTAGTGGGCCCTTCGCTGATTCGCAAAAAGAATAATTATGGCGTAGTAGGCACTGAACAACTGTACTTGCAATAGGCATTCAATGATACTTTGAAACGGCCAATGTTACGCGCACAGTCGTTGGTTTCCTTACAGCACGCTTGAGGCATGCAACGAGAACCAAAGTTGCCTAGCATTTCTGAAGGCGATGCGCACGAGGCCCGATTACGCTATCGCGACCTTGAAGGCGAAGCTCAAGCGTCATCCAATTTTGTAAGTCTTTCATATATGTTGCATAACTGCTCTATATTAGACGCTTTGTTAATCTTTGAGGTGATAATACAGCCACCACCTTTTATAATCATGAAGTATCACGTGAGAGTAGTGTGGCTACGGTAACGCACATGCCATTTATTAGGCTAACTGTTGCCTTGTTTCTTTTTTTTTCCCCTCTTTCTCTCCCATGAAACTAATGCTAACAACATTGAACTGTAGACGAGTAATGATGCCTAGTGAAGGCTTGCAAGTACTGGATATAGACCATCCAGTACCTGTTGCACGGACTGAGCGTATGGTGATTAGAGCTTGCCGACGAACATGCGAAGTGTGTCTAGGAGTGACTGAAGAACTATGACGTTTGCTTTGTCTTCTTGAAGCAACTGGTCAGTCGTTGATTCAGTGTTCACTATTGCCGACGTGCACTGCGTGATGCGCCCGACATCCTGCGCTCAGTACTACGGAACGCAGCAGTAGTTTTTGTGCGCTCTTTTCTTTCTATCTCCCTATCTTTTAATCCCTCATTCTCCTTCCCCCAGTGTGGGATAGCAAACCGGACGCGCGTCTGGTTGACCTTCCTGCCTTTCCTTCCTTTTCCACTTCCTTCATTGAACTGTACAAATTCCGTACCTACCCTATTTTTCCGTAATCTCTCGACATGGTGGCTAGGCGCTGTGCTCTGCTGACGCCCACTACGCTCAATCATTTTCCAGTGAACAGAAAAGCAGCAAAGAATATGTGCGTGCCTGAGTTCAAGATGAAGTCGCATCGCGGATTAATGAAGGGGAAAAACTTTCAGCTTCAAACCGAAGCACAGCTTGACTTCCGGATTCCTTTATCGCTGTTTATTTTTTTTGGGGGGGGGGGGAGGGAATGATTTTCACAAATGATTTCTGTACCTTGACTTTTATTGTTGTTATTTCCATTGGCTGTCACTTACAAGCGATTACCGCTGGTTAATAACAAAAAAGACATCTCTATCATTGGCCAATGTCCGTGTCGTCGGTCATATTTTTTTAAAGAAAGTGTTCCTGATCCTCAAGTTGAACCTTTGAGACGATAACCCAGTTTAGACGCTCACAATGGAAAATAATGAATCTAATAAAGTGAAGAAACAAAACAATCGAACTGTCCAACTCTGTGTAGAGCGCAGGCGAGTGAAGTTTTAATCTCCTTGCCGTGACCCAATTCTTATCAATCCGATTTGGGTTCTCCTACTGTTTTTGACATAGTGGACCGTACTTTGGATTTTTTTCCTCGGCGCTTCACATCTCGTTGCTCTAAGGAGACCTTAATCCATCGACGTAAAAGCCGAAAAAAGAAGTAAAACAGTTCACCACCTATCTTTTTTTTTGACTGTGTGCACACGAGTGCGCATTTTCTGCACAGCTCTTGAACTTCTCCTACTTATTCCAATATTCATGTAGACTAATTACCAGGCATCGCTAGGATGAATATTGTCCTGTTTTCCTTGCCATATTACTTTTTCTCCATCTTAGTGTTTCTTTTGCCATCTTAGATGGTGTCTTTCCATTTACTTCGGCGGATTTTTTTTACGTTATACCAGTCTTTTCTAACTTTAATAACACTCCACAAACAGTGACGTCACTTTATCTTGTTCCTAGTGATTTGCGTTTCCCTCAGACATAGAGAAATAGAGCGAGTCAGTATTACAAAAACTGGGGGGAATAGAAAAAGGTGAAGTCCCTTTTCGTTACGTGTATGACTGGTCGGCCCGCAAGGTATGTTAAAATGAAGTTGTGCACGCAAATAACGCGGACATTCATGTGTTACTTCGCAGCAGTGAGCTTCACTGCGCATCGCAGGATCGCGTATCGGAAGGTGAAAACTGCTCCCGCACCGAGAACCTATCGCATCGTTTGGGCTTCGGTTCAATACAAAACTGCCTTCCAGTGTCAAACTTGCGGATGCGGGTGTGGTGACGTCCTGTTCGTGGAAGAGAAATCGCGCGAGGCTACATAAAGTTTACATCCGGTCTTGTAAAACGCATAAATAACGAAACTACCTAATATATCGTGCCGTCGGCGAACGAGCCCTTTAACAAATTGTTCATGTCGGCCGGAAGCCACTGAAGTTTAATCTCATCCGCCCTCTATTACTCGACGAACACGTGCTCGGCATTATGGCGAGACAAGATGCATTAATCACTTCCTCTGCGTGGGCTCAAGTATTTCTAGCTCTGAATAGAGTCAAAGAACGCGAGGTATAGCATATACGCACGTGTTCAGATATAATTAGTTCGCCGGCAGCTCATGTAGCTCAAAAGTTCAGCTTGGAGCATCGTTCAAGTAACATACGGGAAAACGAGAGCTGCTGCCGCTGCAGCACGTGCGGCTTAACTGTAAGCTTATACGCGAACGGGGCCGGCCGCACGTTGTTTGAGCGGCACACGCTGAAATGTTTCCGGGTGTGTGTTGCACGTGCTTATGGAAAAATTCGGTAATTAAACGTACAGATGCTGATATAGTGCCCATTTTATAGCAAACCTACAAGGTTTGTTTTTCTTTTTTTTGAAAGTCTACACAATTTTTTAATATAACTGGTCACCGACAGCATATTTTTTTTATTGACGTGATGTAAGGAGATGTTGACGCACAAACAGGGCGCCGGCTACTCCTTATCCCTTAGAGGTGTCTAACATAGAGCACATAGGGTCCAAGTCTCTAGGCGTAACAAGTCCACAGCACATACATATGTACACAGCACATACATACACAGCACATACACCTGTTACATATGGTCAAAAGTCACATGATAAACAACAGAATAGTCTATGTAATAGTCAACAGTCACATAATTATACTTGAATGCTCTAGTATCGGTCAAGAATGCCACTGTCCTCAAGAAAAATTTTCAATGCTTTTACAGCACACTTTTGTAAACTTCTTGTTGGCCACGGGCCCAAAAGTTTCCTTAAACTTAATGGTCTGCGATCTAATGTCAGTAACGATGATTTTAGTCGGCTTCTTGGTGCTTCGTGTTGTGGGCATTCTAAAAGGATGAGTGGATGACTCAATGTGGTGGACATCACTTGCAAGAGAAACAGAAAACTTATTAGTGATTCATAATAAACATTGCGACTGAGCTAAATTTCAATTTCTTCCTTTGGGGTTTATATTGTAGTTTACGAATCATAGTTCTTTTACCATGACTTGGAGGGAATTTTGATATTTACTCTAGTTTCAGCATAATTATTTCCAAATATGCGACGAAATTAATAGTAGTTTTATTTGCGTGCATGCTTAAAGGTCAGTGGAGGAACAGTGTTTTCCTGCTTCAAGTTTCATGGCGGAAATCTTGAAACCCTGTCATCTTTAAAAAGTCGTACCAAGTGCATATGCCGTAATCGAAAATCGTCAGACATGCCGTAGATAGCTGAAAAGAAATTCACGGATTGTTCAGGAATTAGCCAGTAGATTTCTAATGCAAGTTATGTCCGCCGCTTCGAGTGTAATTAATCTAGAAATCTAAAATGTAAGTTCTTATTCAAAAAATTGCAAATTCACTTTAACTGGAATTGAAAAAAACACCAGTCATTTCCGGCAAACATTGTAGAACGTACTTCAACAGTTATTTATCTGTGGCCTTATGCCGTCGAAGCACTTTAAACCTGTATTATAATTAAATTGTGGATAAACTGCTACAGCCGATATTGCGCAGTAAATATTGTATCTGGCATGTTGACTTATGTCACAGGGTATAGCAGCAGGGACACAGTAGCAAACATTCCAGTATCTGGAGCACAGAGCAGAAGCTCCAAACGAAATAATACACTATTTTATTAATTCTAGTCGAAGATTTTGAAGGTGTGCTTTTAATATTATTTTAGTGAAACGGTGAAGCTGCTACAAGATAGAAATAACCCTGCTGATTACAGAAAGGCCAAAGGAAAAAAGAAGCACTCCACAAACCAACTATCGAATTTCAAAATTTATTCGCGTATCCGATCTTACTTCCAGGTGAGCTTATATTTTCTCGGACGCTTTATAGGAAGGGACCTTCTAAGTCAGCTCCAATTTCTGTTGCTAAAATGCATTTTCATTTCCACCCCCCATCCTTTCCTTCCCTTTCAAACATATGTAAACCTCGAACAGAGTGGGCTTAGTAAACGGTCCCGTACTTGCGTCTTCAAAAGAAGCACGAAGGAACGGGAGGAAGATCCGCGCTATCGATTTCATGCATTCAGTGATGAGCCACTAAGTTTCCTAATTTGCCGAGTCAACAAACTAAAACCCGCTTCAATAAAATTAAGTGCCCTCGCTAATACAAGACACAAAATGAAAAACAAAAAAGACAAGGAAGCAACATGGAGATGCGAAACGGGCTGAGTCACGTGCAGCTTCGGCTTCATCATCTTTGTTTGTTCTTTCATTTCTTTCGCTTCTTCATCAACCGGCCATCCTTGAGAGAGGACAGCGGCACTCCGTTTGCAGGAGAGTGCAGTATGTTTGCACTCCGTTCAAGCGGTCTTTTTACGAGGTGGCGGAACGAAAAGCCGAATTCACTTCGTCAACACAGTGTATAAAATTACCTAATCAAAGTACCAACTTGCTTCTATCAAAGCAGTGCGATTGCGATGAGCATAGTACACAGTGCGTCATGTAAAAAAATTTGGAAATGAGAAAAAAGTGCGCCAGAAAAGGTTCTGGGACCAACTTCCATTGGAATGAAACTATCAAGCTTGAACGGAAGGTTGATTTTTTTTTTTCAGATGTCGAATTGAAGTTGAAGGAGAGTTTTCTCCAGCTCTCTACGTTTGTACATGATTCCGTTTACTTTAAAGCTTCATGAAAACTTCTACTGTACTCTATAATTTGGCATTGTTCTTATATACAAATGCTTTGTACACCGCGCGCAAAAAAATATAAAAAAACGCGCCAATGCTTCGTGCTGCGAATAAATATTCTGTCAATAAAGAAGAATTGACGTTAACTTCAGTAACAAAGGTGTGAAACCCATAACGCGAAAGAGAGTGCTGCGGAGCTAGGAGAAGCAAATTTAGCATAAAATTCTCTATAGTTTTCTCATTTGTCAATGAAACCTAGTAAAACTTGCCGAGTTGTGTCGCCCTCTATCGTGTTCTACAGCTTGCAACGCCTCTGATCCTAGAGGTAGTGCAAAACCACTTTTTAGGTGCATAAAGCTTTCGGAGGGTTGCGGGGGACGATCGATACATTGACTGAAAAAAAAAAAAAAAAAAAGCTTCCACTCTGGATGCGGCTGAGGTGTATGCATAACTGACCTTGTGTGTCTGTCTTTTTTTTTTCGTAGCTTTTTCTTTTCAATCGCTTTCCACAATCACCACTTTCAATCAGTGCTGACCTTAATACAAAGACCTACCACCCGAATCGCACGGAAATAGAAAAGAACACCGTCAACTCGTAATTCATTCGCCGAAGCAGCGGGACACGTTCGGCAAACATCGTTAGTCGTTCGGCTACGCTCTCGTCGAGCCAAGGCGCGAGCGTATAAAATACTACCACGGCTGCCATAAGTTCGCGCAACGTCCAAATATGAGGCTCGCGCATGTCCACAGGCGACAAATGGCGCTCGCTACAGAGTTCGCAGATCTTCGTTAGTGTGATACTATCCCGGCATAAAGGCTACATGAACGGTACGCATCAAATGCAATGTGGGAGCAGCACATGCATATTGAAAGAACCCCGGCAACGCAATACGAACTCAATTGAAGAAAAAGCACGAGCCGCCTTCTTACAGAATCATTTTCATTCCCTACATGGGACACTTGCTTATGACCATGTCCTGTAGTCAAACCCTCTCCTCCAGACACATGAGGCACATGTCCGTATATCACGGGCCATGGTATGCGGGTATGCGCCACAGGTGATTGACAGTTTATATCTACCCAGGAGTGGCGAGAACAAACAATGGTAATATAAATGCGAGAACGTTAAGAAAAAAATTACACCATCTCCCGCTAAAGGGAACCATGTGTAGATGTGAAGCAGCGGGCGCTAACGCTTACACTAGCGGCGGCGTTGACGCTGGCGCCCATCGCAGCGTTGCGCAGGAGAGAAAACTGGGGAAGGCGCAAAGCACGCAGTGATGGAGCGGTGTTTCCTACTGGAACATGTCAATCGCTGCTAATGGGCAATGAGAGACAGAAGGCTCCGACTGGACACAGAGACCCGCAGTCCGCTTTTAGTTAACGCGCACGCTGCGAATTTTTATTGTTCAACAACGCACAGGAGAAATCTCCCACCGGCACCACCTTTGCAGGTCAAGATCCATTGCCATATATACGGGGTGGCCAGTGAACGGTTGTGCAGCGCGAGCAGTCGGTTTTTTCAACCGAGAAACTCGCTAGCAGACGCTGCCTGCGTCGGCGTCGCGAGGCGAGAGAGGGGGGGAGCATAGGAGATGAGAGAGAGGGGGGGGGACGCGCATGCGCAGTGGGAGTGTGGACGCCACGGGCAGGGATGCCTAGAGGAGAGAGGGGGGGAGCGTAGGAGAGGAGAGAGAGGGGGGGGACGCGCATGCGCAGTGGGAGTGTGGACGCTGCGGGCAGGGATGCCTAGAGGAGAGAGGGGGGGGAGCGTAGGAGGGGGAGAGAGGAGGGGAGGCGCATGCGCAGTGAGGGTGTGGTTGCCGCGGGGTGGGATGCTTAGAGGAAAGAGAAGGGGAGAGGAGGTTTTTATTTTTATTTTTTGAAAGGGTTTGCGCATGCGCAGTAAGGGAGGCCACGCGGTACACCACCACCACCACCGGATTAAGCTTCGCCACAAGATGCTTCACATCTAAAAACGACATCGGCAGCGTTGACCGGACGAATGCAAGGAATAAAAATCAGGATCCCAGAAGGAATTTATTCTACCACAGAGCCACGCCAGGTCTTGAAAGTGTTTTGGAAAAACACCCCATGGAGGCGCCATGTCAGTTTAACAACTGTGGTTCTAGTGTATGCTCCGCTTTTATAGCAGTCTAACAAATATTACAGTTGTGTTCCTATGATTCAACGAGCTATATTTCAAGCGTTGCTCGACCCCGGAGCAACACGCTAACGAAAGTTGCGTATGATCTTCGGATCATCGCACCTTGAAGTGCACCTCGTTTCGATAATACTGATGTCTTCGCCCTAACGTGGGTGCTGACGTTACGTCAGACCATACATTACCCTTTGAACTCCGGTGTAGTCGACGTTCCTGGAAAGCCCACGATGTGCACACAATTACTACACTTAAAAAAAAACATGTCGAATCCACCTCGTAACGCTTGGCTCAAACCCCAAAAATGCTGCAAAGACAATTACTCACCGACTTCTTCGCATGAAACCGATACCCACAAAGGGTAGGGTATGCCGAAATTTTTACAGAGGTGTGAGTGCACTATGAGCGCCGAAAGGTTCAAGTGGGTGCAATGGAAAAGTGAGAAGAGAGAGGCAAGGGAAATGCAAGATGGTTAACCAGGTTGCACCCGGTTCGCTAGCTTACATGGGGGGAGGTGTTGTATGGTTGAGTCGATACATCGACTGGAAAAAATAAAGTAAGAGTTGGTTTTCGCGTTCGAGTTCTTTTAGATAAGAAGCGACCCTACGAGTCTTTTGTAGATAGCCAATTTTCAAAAAGAGAGAGAGAGAGGTTAAGTGAAAGGCAGGGAGGTTAACCTGAAGAAAATTTTCGGTTTGCTACCCTGCACTGGGGAAGGGGCAAGGGGGGAATAGAAAGATAAGGAAGGAAAGAAAGAGATAGAAAAGAGCTAGAAAAAAAAATAAATGAACCGCACGCACACACACACTCGAGCACAGGAGTGTCATAGCCGTTTAGCGAGTCCTGTTGACCGCAGAAACTTCAGTAACGCCTTTGTCGCCTTCCGGTTGGAAGCTGGAACGTTCCGGCACTCCAAAATTGATTGTTCGGAAAGCGGCTGGTCATCCAGACGTGCTAAGGCTGCTGAGAGCTGTTCTCTCTGGGAGTTGTAGTGCGGGCAATGACACAACACGTGCGCAATGGTTTCCTCGCGACCACAGTGATCACAAGCGGCACTGTCAGCCATTCCGATGCGGTGCGCAAAGCTGTTCGTGAATGACACCCCTAGCCATAGGCGACACAGGGCTGTTGTTTCTGATCGGGATAGTCCGAAAGGAACTTCAAGTTGAAATGACGGATCCAGACGGTGAAGGCGGGTATGCAGGAAACCGGACGTGTTCCACATTGAATGCATTACATCACGCGCGAGAGCGCGAATCTTGGATGCTGCCATCAGTTCTTGATAGTGGAATGGCTTCTTTCACGCCACTTTCATAAGCATTCCTTGCAGAATTATCGGCATGTTCGTTACCGTCAATGCCACAGTGGCCTGGAAGCCACTGAAAAGTAATGTCATGCCCTTTCTCTTTTAAGACCTGGTAGGTTTTTCTGGTTTCCAGTACAAGTTGGTCTTGCGCACCACGACGTAGAGCTGGTGATAGGCACTGTAGGGCTGACTTCGAGTCTGTAAATATACCCCATTTTTGTGGTGACTCGAGTTCAATCCTTCGAAGTGCGCTACGGAGTGCCGCAAGCTCCACAGCAGTCGACGTGGTCCTATGAGACGTTGTAAAGCTGTATGTTTCGGCTTTTGCTGGGAAAATGACAGCTCCTGCGGATCCCCTAACAGTTGTCGATCCATCTGTGTAGAGTTTAATGTGTTCTGCGTATTCCTCGTGTAGCATCAGCAGAGACAGCTGCTTTAAAGCTGGCGATGACAGCTCCGCCTTCCTACGAATTCCTGGCACTGTCAAACGAAGTTTGGGCTGTTCCAGGCACCAAGGGGGTGTCAGGATTCTTTCAGGAGGCGTGTAGGCTGTTGGAAGGCATCCTTGGTAAGCCGAAATTCTCTTGCTAAATGAGGCACCGGGCCGGTCTAGTCCTTCCTGTTTGGGAACTAAATCTATCTTTACAGGCACTGGGAGCCGAGACATAAAACCCTTTTGTGAACAATATAAACCGAAAATAAAACTTCTAACCAAATTTGAACTTCAAACGGCACGAAAATAAAATGTGTTCATCAGCAAACGAAGCTAATGGTTGTTATTAATACCCATGCGCACTTTTTAACCTGCTCGACGGTGTTGTTTTTCAAAGAACAGCTAAATTTAATGGTGACGCCGAAGATAGAGTGGAAGGCTTATAGGAATTTAATTAGGATCGGATCTAGTCGAATGAAGCTTTCGATCGATCGATGATCGATCAGTCAATCAATCAATCATTCAATCAAGTCAGTGAAAGTCAGTATGGCGCGGTCATTTCGTTTTATGGCATCATTTGTCGAAAGAAGAGGGAGCGATTCTCTATCTGATTTTAGAATTAATTGTGAATTCGAAGGCCGCGTGCTGCGCTATAAAATTTTGGCTCGCTTGTTTTGAGAAGCATCGATTATCGATCGGCGGAGTTTTCCTAAAAAAGTGTTGCAGGGCCCCTTTAAGCAACGTTGCAACTCGATTGATTGTGCAAGGGTCTCCGAGATGTCTGTATACACATACGAGCTGTACGTTACATGCCTTCATTCTCCTTGGTAATAATGTCAAACATTCCGTTGTGAATCTCGACGTGGTAGTAAACAAAAAAAATTCCAGCTTCCGGCATCCTTTACGCAATTCCCCGTCTCCGAACCGTGTCTGCACACAAGCCGATATGAAAGCACTATATGTCTGGCGCCAGCATGCGTTTCAGTGAAAAGAACGAAGAGCAAGCATTTGTCATCTCGGCTTCGCTTGGAGTGCAAAGAGCAGCGTTCTAGTGTTCTAGACGTGGAAACAAGGCTGTCGCTCGCAAACGGAGCACAATACTGCGAACTCGGCCGAAGCCTTCGCAAACAGCATATCATACGACGAAAAAGCGGTGCGCTCACGAACGTTGACCGGGAAAACGGGCATCGACAGCTTGCCTTTCGCAACGTTCTCTTAAGGGCGCTGCTGCTCTCCAATATACAAGAAGTACCGTGTTCTTGGCATAAAAGGTGATATGAAATGTCGTGCGTACCAAATGCAATGCGGCTGCGACTCAGGCATTTTGGAAAGAGCCCCGCCAGCGAAACACACACTCAATAGAGCAAAAAGCACAGGACTCTGTCACAGAATTATTTTCATTTCTTATATATCTCATTTGTTAACGACTGTGTACTGAGCAATGTAACCCCACTCTAAGAAAAAACAGAGTATGTGCGACTCTGTTTCCGTGAATCCTGACTCGTTAGGTACATAATTCTCTTCAAAAAGACACGCCAGCTCTCTTGTGGATCACACGACTCTCCGAAACCGTGTAATAATCTCCAAAGAGAGTCCACGGATCTCTTTAAAGAGAGTCATATACGTGGTAAATTAGGACTCGAGAAAGTGAGTCAGAGGACTCCTTTTCTTTTCTTCTTTTAGTACAGGTGGTTTAAATTATTCGGACCCATTTACTTTGCGGCGTCTCTCATAGCCTGGGTCGTATTGGGACGCTAAACCCCGTAAACAAAAAGAAACAAACACACAGACAGACAGACAGACAGACAGACAGACAGACAGACAGACAGGCAGACAGACAGACAGACAGACAGACAGACAGACAGACAGACAGACAGACAGACAGACTAACTTACAAGCCATGCTATAACTGTAATAAACCATCGGTTACTGGCCCAACGCATCACGCCAACTTCTCTAACTATCGGATAATATATTTACTATTTTTTTTAGTTAGCCTGTCTTGTAAAAAAAATACGCGTTCATGAAATATTCTGACTTTTTCTTCATTTCGCATTGGTGTGACGGGGCGTATCCCTTGTCACTTCTGAGTCGTGGGAACTCCTTTAATTCCTAGAAGTAAATATAAAAAAAAAAACACCGAGCAGGTTCCAATATTCAGACGTTGACACGACCCACGTTTTTCGAACCGTCTTCACTGGCTTGTTCAAGAAGGATAAAAACAAAAACATAAAGACTTGAAGATAGCAAGCGTGCGAAGATGAGGAAGGTGGGAGCTTCCTCAAAGCCTCTTCTCTGGGCTCCCCGGAGGGCAAGCTCTCTTCCTTTACAGCATGCGTTCATTTCGTCCTGCCTTCTTCGTTACAACGGTGGGGATCAAGTTTGCGGTTCCCTAAACTATGGAGCAACAGCAGCACCGACACACGCCTCTTTCCATGCTGCGCACCTCGCAACAAACAGGCTCGTGCTGTCGTGAGACGAAGGGAGAGGAGGGAACAAAGGAGCAGCGCTGTTGTAACAGGAGTAGGCGAAAACTCTTGCGAGACGCTACTCGAGGCAATTAAGGACGAAGCCACATTTTTCTTTCTTGACAGGAGTGCCCGCCGGGGACACTTGGTGAGCACAGCTTTCTGTGTCACGCACGTCCATGACGCGGTCGGTGTCTGCTCACATTTTTTCCCCTTAATTCTGACTCCATGATTATTTTGGGAATTTTGTACGCACAACGGAGGATCGTGGAAAATGTTTTGACACCGAGAAGGGGAAGAACGCCCTCAATTCACACTATAAGCCAATGTCTGTATACCTGATGGTCTACGTAGCCTAAATCATAGCGTAGGAGGCAGGCTTACTGGGCTAGACGGTGATATATAATGTTAGGTCTACAGATTGGTAGCTGAAGGTGGACGACGATAAATCGCTGGAACAACAGCAGACTGCCAAATGGAGGTTTATTGTTTGCTTTAATTTTTTCCCATTTGCAAGTTTAGTTGTTTTCCTTTTTTTCGCTGTCAGTCCTGTCCCTGTATATATTTCGCGCATTGCTAATGAACCTTCGTTTGGTAGACTGCACTTGACCGTATCTGCTGATAATGAGCAATAGGTGCAGCTACAAGATATTTCCATGCCTCAACAATATATGTTGCAGTGTCGATACATCAAATGTACGGCTCACTGCATACAGACTTCAATTCGAAGCATTGAGTTATATGATTACACGGCACCTTCGTCCATTGTTGTCATACAGAATTGTATAACATACGACATACGAGACTCCACCAAATAAACCCTCAACTGGAACTCCGACCTCTATCCGGACTTCGTAGACGTGAAGCTTCGCTTCTGTGTCGGCTTTGGTTGGAGGTGGCCTTCACGAAGGCCTACACAACTCTAATTGGAGTGACCGACAGTGCGGCATGCGAGGTCTGCGGCACCGAAGAAGACATCGATCATTTGCTATGCCATTGCATTCGTTATGCCTCTGAGAGACGAAAACTTTCTGACGCGTTGGGACAATTGGACGATCGGCCGCTCTCCGTGCGGATGCTGCTGGAGCACCGTCCTCGCCTTTTCGTCGGCTCACAAGGCAGTCAAAGCCCTTTTGTGTTTTTTGAGGACTACGGGCCTATGTGAACGCCTTTGACTTTTGTATTGTGCTGCCGCTACCTACGCGTCAGCACAGTTACTGACCATTTTCTTCTCTCCTTCCCTTTCTCTCTCTCATCTTTATGCTCCCCTTTACCATTCTCCCCAGCGTAGGGTAGCCAACCGGGCATGTGCCTGGTTAACCTCCCTGCCTTCTCTCTTGTTTTTCTCCTTCCTTCCTTCCTTCCTACCTCACCTATTTATAGCATGGATGTTGATGTTTGAGTCAGTGGGAACTTTATGATGTTATTATGGCTGCATAGGCAGAAAAAGCAATGGTTGATGCCGCAGACACTCTAAGCGTCAGCCTTGGAGGTGAAACAGTAACGTACGTTATTATTTCGAGACGATACCAAATGGCCGAGAGATGGAAAAGCTTTCGTCCTGGTACTAGACGAGCACAAAATTTTTCAATGACTGAATTTTTTTTGTCCGAAAAATCCGCACGGAATTTTCTTAGCTTCATGCTGCAAACTTGTTCATAACGATTGTTTCGTTTCAGAGACTTTCACGCGTCTTTGGCTTTGCGCGGAATGGATTTACCATGCACAAGAGATTTTTTTTCATTTTTTTAAGTAGCTTGGCTGGATGGCGACTGACAATGCGATGCCATGTAGAGCTGGTGATACAGAGAGATGGAAGAGAAAGACACTAAGGTTAACCAGATGTCAGTATATATTACCAATGTAAGTGCACATGTATTGTATATACGCGCCTAATTCATGTTGTTTGCATGTGACTGTGATGTACAAATGCTTACAGTAACGTAGCTTCATGACTCCGAGATCAAGGCACAAGCACTTTCGACGATCGTGGATCCGAAACTATAGCTTGAGCTCTGTTCTTGAGCGAGGCGATGATAGCAATGAGCAAAAGAGTGCGCCAAACCTCTGCGCTACTCTACCGTTTTATCGCATAGTCATGAGAAACATTCAGGCACATAGAAAGCATGGTTTGGTACATGTTTCATTATTGTTGCTGTCTATTAAACTGCTTGCGCTTCGCGTACATCTGATGTGCATCTCGCTGATTGCGAATTTCAATTCGAAGCAGCTATTTGTATGTCTGCGCGTGACCTTTCGTGAATTTTGCAAGATTGAATTGCATAAGTGACCTTGTTTGTCTGTAGTATGAGTGTTGACCGATATTTGACTCAGATGGACGTTAATCATTTTTATTGGTGGCACGAGCTGAAAAATTATAACAGGCTCACATATTCCCGGCCAGCTGTCTGTCTTATATAGAACTGATGAAACACTTGATTTCCCGATCGACTGCGATAAAATAAAGTTTCCTAACCAGATCCAGGCTGAGAAGGCAAGAAAAGGCCGGCAGGCCATGGGTAAAGCCCGGACGCTTGTCAATTTCGCTGAGGACCAAGATCGCATTGCCTAAATTTTCTTGCAAGATTTTTTTGTATACTATGGGTTCACACTTCTTAACTTCGTTCGAGGCTTTCAAGAGACACTTAAGCACGGCAGCATGGAATAAGCACGATTGCGAGTGCGACCTGCATTTGTGTGTTGGCTAATCACGCCAGCAACCTGTGTGCTTCCGCTCGAGATGCGCCGCAAATTAGGTTCGATGCCAAGGAAGGACGGTGAGGTGTGCACTGAGCTGGATGTGCATCGATGCGTTCCCGGCTATTCTCGAACAATCTCCACGCATCGGCGCACGCATCTTCGCTGACGCAGCGAGCCTTTCACCTGATGCTCAACTCGCGTCTATGGACGTGCGCGTTATGCATAAGAGGTAGCGGCCGGTAAATGGTTGCCTGTGTTTATTTTTATGTATTTGCCGCATCCGACACGTATACGACCAACTTAGGTGTAGTACAGTATATACGACTATCTTAGGTGTAGAACAGCATTGTGGATTATGCATAAAGCCGTGAGGCGTGGCCATTTCCGGTAATTGCACCCGAGCTGTCTCGTTCAATGAAACTCTGATGCACCACTTCTACGAAAGCTTATAGGATGTATATATACATTGTGATAAGACAAGCTTTCCAATTTACAGACGAGTGCCACGTTATCAATGTGTGTGTGTGTGTGTTTTTTTTTTCACTTTATATGAAATGGGTTACGAGCAGTGACATAATATACTGCCCGGTCAATTAAATATAAAACTCTCTGTTAAGGGGCACTGAATTCGGGAATACTGCGGGGGTATAGTGATCGCAAATAAAAAAAGGAGAACATGGTTAAACATACCGGAAGTCCACAACCAAGAAGTCATTTGCTGTTATCTCATTACTGTAGACGTATGTCTATTGCTGAAAAAACTATGGAGTAGCGAAAAAAAAATAAGAAGAAAAATGACAGTGATGACGCAAGAACACAGGAAGAGTTCAGACATCCAACTACAATTAAGAAAGCCGTTATGAAACGTATGCAAAAGCACAACCTTCAGCATGCGCCGCCCTATGTTTCGCCAAAAGAAGTCACTTGTGCTTGAACATTGGAGCTTTCTAACTATGGACTTGCGAGTTGTCAAAACAATTTTTAAATTGTCAAAAAAATTTAACCTAGGGACATCCCACGAATATTGATAGACAGGGCGCAATGACGTGTTCTTTTACTTTAGCCTTTTTGTCTTCTTCGAATCACCCCGCGTAGCAACGGAAGGCGCTTACAGCTCCGGCAAGGCTCGAGCGTTCACGAGGATGTTACTCGCTTCCAGTGCCGCACTCTCATCAACAAAAGACAAACTATCCCAATCTGCGAAGGTAAGCGCGGCTGTTCACCTCCGGATTCATTCTTGCTGGGCACGCAACCATGCGGCAGCTGGTGTCAGCTGCGCGAGCCACACGCTCCAAACGTGACGAGCTTGGTTCGCACCTACATTGTTCTTTGTCTCAAGAACAATGGAACGTCAACGGGCCAGCGTACCTCGCTAACAAAGAGGCTGCTTCCACACAAAGGCCGTTGACGCAACAAAACTTACTTCTACTCATCTGGCTATTATTAGTACAACCAAAAGGTGAAAACAAGGAGTGAATTATCGTACTGGAAGCGTGGAGAAAGGTGAAGCGCAGGAAAGGATGGCTCTTGCTCACACCTTTGCGCAAGTGATCTGTAAGTGACAAGTGCGCACAAAGTACTGCAAACGCATTCGCTGTATTAAAGCTGGTCATTGCTTATAGAAGCAGTGGTAGATTTTGCATTGCCTTCCTCTGCGAAAAAAAAAAAGTAGGAATCAGAGTGATCACTCCCCATTGGGAAACTCCAGCTGCGAAAATTACGTGAAGGAAGTAGCTGGGCACAAAAGCGAGATGAAAATTCAGGTGGTGCAGCAAATAGTGCCAGCTGCAGTGTCTCAGAATTTATCGTACGATATGACGTCTAAGCTAAGCAGTGCACGAATGCTGTTGACCGCAGTTCACAAGGACCGTTTTGATTTTTATTTATTTTTTTGCTTGCTGTTTGTTCTTAGTGTTCCTTCACACAAAGTTCCTTGGGAAAGATTTCGAAAAAATGAAAAAGAACGCTAGTTCCTGTAACGATAGGGTGTTGCGGTCTTTTGTATCGTGTATGCGCTAGATACTGCTGAGTGCGGAGCACTTAAGGGGCCCACGTTGTCCTATCCTGTCGTAACATGGCGTAACGAAGGCAAAAACACATAAGGCATAGCCATTTGAGCGCGCGCTCACGCCAATGAGAAGTTTTCTACCTCTTGTTATTTGAGCATCTTGATGATGATATTAATGTAGGCAAAACCACATAGAGCATAGCCATTTGAGCGCGCACTCAGGCCATAGAGGAGTCAACTTTCTTTTGTTTTTCGAGTGCCTTGATGATGGTAGAAATAAGTAGTTATAAAGAAAACAAACACAGAAAAAATTTGAGAAGAGAACAAGAAAGAAAGAGAGGAGGAAAGAAAGAGAAAACTGAAAAGAAACAAAGAAGGCTGCCCCGCTCCGCACTTCCTTCAGGCTCGGCACAAGTACTGTAATCTCTCTTAATTTTTTATTGTTCTGGTTATTAACTTTGGCTTCTTAACAGTTTGTTCAATGCGCTTGTGTTAAAAATAGTCATAGTTTTGTCACAAAGGTGATGCACTGAATGCGATAACAACAAATTGGAACGTTATTCGAATTAAGGCTAGCAGCAAACACATTTAGGATACGATCTGACGTAGCTCTACAAAACGCTGATGTAAAAGAATACGACCGCTGGAGCGAGCGAATCAGTTTTCGTGCTGTCTCTCGCTTCAATGCAAAGTAAGCGTTGAGAGCCCAGCACCAACAAATGCCGTCTAACTGAACTCTGTAGAGAAAGTGCTCGCGCCAGAGCCCTTTTGATCAAAGTTCGCAACTGCTGCCTGATGATAACAGTATCTTACTATAATTAATATTTATTGTATTTACTTCATATAACGCGAGAATTATGTAACCAGCGTGTTTTAGGCTTTTTCTTCCTTCAGGCATACCTCCTCAATCCTGTGAATAATGTGGTAGCTGAATCTCAGTACCCAAGCAGAGTGGTTTCTCAATGAACATGTTGTAACCAAGTATTGTCGGCATCCAGCTAAACGAGTTCCAATTAAGAATTGTTTCTCAATGAGTGCCTTATGAAATAGGAATTACCGAGCTGCGTAATTCCACAGAAGTAGATACTCCCGTACATGAGGTACCAACCTATAGAACTTGCTTTTGTTTTAAAGACCGCAAAATTGGTGGATGCTGAAAGCATTTTGATGTATAGCATTTGAAGTATTTTCGTTGCATTACAAAGCAACAGATTAAAAAAAAATGAGACAGAAGCTACTTGAAGACGGCACATGAGATATGGATGAAGCAAGTGGCTGAGAAAAATAAATTACAGCTATAAAAGAGAGTTACGAAAAAGGGCTTCGGGAGCGAACCCGAAACACGTCCCGGCGATGAAAGCTACTCATCACTTACACCTTCGGAAAGTAGCGGATATGTCCGCCGAGGCCCGAGGCAGGAAACTGAAAGGCAACGGTAATGACGAGTGAAGCCAATTTCGGGCTGAGCCTTCCAGAACTGTTTCTCACCGGTATTGCTTCGTGCGCCGGAAGGGCCCTCTTTTATTCACACTCCTTGCACTTCTACGCTACGCTCTCAACGCTGCAGTCCTAAAATACCCGAAGCCTCATCCAAACAAGGCAGATGTTCAGCAGATGGAGGCTTGAAGAGATGAAAAATTCTTAAACACAAGGTGTCACTGCAGTTAGTGTTTCGACCAGCGGTATTGTCTTCTTTTGCCTTGGAGAATACAAGACCACTTGTTGAAACGGCACCCCCAGGTCAAAGGTTTTCCATCTCAGAAGCATTATGGTTCTTTACGGATGCGTTTTTTGCTTAATCGCGTATTTATGAAGAGCCATCTTATATAGTATTTCTCAGGACAAGGAACATTTATCTGCCACCATACACAGGAAGCTCAACTTCAGCGTATGAGAGTCCACTGTTGGTCATGCGGCCAGAAGACCTAGGTCCCTGGCGGCTGCCTCTGCCCGCTCCGTGACCCATGCTTTGTGTTTCTGGATCGGAGCTGAGCAACATGGCCTCCCAATGCTGAGCGGTAGTGATTTGCGCAACCTGGGGGTGGTAAGTTGGTTGCTGAGTTTTAGGGCCACCCCAATTTTGTGAATCATTTGCATTCGTGTCTGGATCTGCTTGGGTAGAACATAAGTTCACTGGCGTTCAGTGCGTGCATTCGCTTATCAAAATAACCAAAAGCATGGTGAGAAAAATTTGCATTCCTGAAAAGAACATTTATGTACGTACGTCTCAATAAAAAGTCTATTTGAACTTTTTTCTTCTTTAATGCTCCCACTTCTGCCGCTCTGAAAAGTGTTCACCAATCACAATTTTTCTTATGTGTGCGTGTTTGTCTTTGTAACAGTGATCTTATCGTGTTAACATTTGCAGCATTGATGTTTCTTCGGGTAGTTGTCACCGTAATGAAATACGTGAATGATAAGACGACTCACCGAGGTGAATTTTGTGAGAACTACAGCAGTATTCACGCAGCAGTATTCACGGATGTGCTCCGTGAATACTGCGCGGGAATCATGGAAAGACTGTGGTATACAATCCCGAGAAGAATATCTGGAATGGCTAAAACAGCTTTCCATGGCACATTTTACAGTCTTTAATAGACGTTTGTAGTTTCTAAAATCAGTGAAGGATTACTTAAAAAAATATTTGAGGGCTTCTTGGGGATCGCTGTTAGCATCAATCTCGTTTTTCATGCACGACAGTGATAGCCTTCCCGGATTCGGTGGGCATTTTGTTCAGCTTATTTTGTAAAGCCCAACTGTTACGTATGACCCATAGATATTCAGACTGACTCATTAGTGATGTAAGAGACATTACGAGTTGTGTGCACACGTCTCTGCGAAGGAAAGTTAGTAATAATGTAATATTATCTGGGCTTTTACGTCCTAAAACCGCGATATGATTATGAGAGACACCGTAGTGGAGGGCTCCGGAAATTTTGAACCATCTGGTGTTCTCTAACGTGCACTGATGTCGCACAGTATACCCCAAAAAAACCTGTCAGATCCTTTTATAAAATGACCCCCCCTCCCCCTTCTCATATGCTGACCCCCCACCTCGGAAAAATGCTGTATCCACCCCTGCACACAGAAAATCTTGTTACACAAGGAACCTTCAATTTATGCAGCTGCACTGCTGCTATAAAGATCACGTAAGGCTTCGAAATTACATATTTTTTGCCATCTCAATGTAATTATGACGACAAATGTTCAAGCTGTTCTCTATTCACATTTAAAATAAGTGAGACAGTACGCCATCATTTATATTGATCGTCGATGTTTTTCATTGGAGACATAGTAGGGGTCAACAAAGAACGAACCGAGCTGTAATCCTCACTACAAGTTAAGACCACAGAGGTTACTTCACACGTTCTCATTGGTACACTGAACCGTCGTCAGCATCGCTCAAAGCAGTTTCAAGACTGAATCTCATCATTCTGGAGAACACGTAAGACCTGTTTACTTTTTTCATCTTTATAAAGGCGTTTGCATTGTCAAAAACTTTTGAAGAATGCGATAAAAAAATGCTTAGTTCACCCGTTTTTACGCTGTTGTACTTCGCAACCTTGCTTTTTCCGCATACTCTAATGGCGGATGTCCGGGCATGGGAGCTTAAACGATCCCCTTGTGCAAAAAACTCCGTATGGCAACCAATAAGACGGCCAAGAGGGCAAAAAGGCAGGAAGGCTTTAAGACAAGTAGTAAACGACAAGACTCCCGACACCCGATCGTTACGACGTTCAGCCACGGGCCTTCTCCAAGAGCTTTGCTTTTGGAAATGCAGCTTTGCTGGTTTTTCTTGCCTTCCTTCGGGACACTTATGTTACCTTCTTGCACATACCACAAGATTTCACCACCCGCTGTTGTCTTTTTTTTTCTGCTTGGACTTCTGGGAAAAGAAGGAATGCTTGCGTCCTAGGGTTCTGGTTTATCAGCATTTATACGTCAAGGCTTCATTCTTCTTTTTGCTTAGTTTCTATAGTATCTTGAAGAGACGTTTACGACACGTAACTGTCTCCGAATTTATGACTCCCGAGCACTGGAGTTCAGGCCATCAACAACGCTGGAAAGAGCCCAGACATCTGGAAGGAACTGAAGTGTTTTCTTTTTTTCTGCAGTTATTTTCAGTTGTTTTCTTTTATAACTTTCAACAACATTGCGAAGTCGCTCTTTTCTTTCCATAAAGTGCTTCTGTTTATCATTGAATTTTGGATAAGCTTATGGCCGAACTTGTAGAAATATAATCTTATTGTCGTGCAACATGTTTCATCATGCCCTGAAGAACTCCACGTTTTAGGCGGTCACTTTCCCTGCACACCTGGTCCATCTTCACATTGGTCTACTACCTCTGGCTTTAAAAACCGTTTGAGGCCTGCGCCACCTCGCAGTGGCTGATTGACCGTGGTGTTTTGATGGCCACCACCGGGGTCAGAGGTTCGAATAGCGATCGTAGGGGCCCTATCCCATCGGGCGCTCAAGCCAAAAAGTGCGAGTAACACCTTAAGTAAAGGGTGGTTGTTGAAACTAATCTGAAGGACTGCGCTACACTTTTTCTCGCAGCCCATCGCGGAAAACGTTACATCTAGAAATACTTTACCATTGCTGCTAAAATTCAAATTTGAGAGCGATATCTGGGTGCATTGGCAGAAATTCTGCGCCTGCTTTCAATAACCCCAAGTGACATTGATAGGACAGTGTCTGAATGCGTGCCTTTCTTTTCATCACATTCAGCTTTCCTCTTTTAACCACTCACTCTACAAAAGGAAGTGATCCAATTAGCGAACGAATTTGCGTGGCCGTGCACCCAGCCTACATCACTGAAGAATTACTATTGCGCGACGTAACGTCATGGCCAACCTGACGAGCTATCAGACCGACGCTCTTCTTGACTAATCAACGTACACGATGAATGCCGTCAATTTGAAAGTTATCGATCGGGAACCCACATCACCATGACTTCGCCGTCGGCCAGAACATATACCTGCCGCAGAGTACTAATGACAGAAGAATACGTACAAACTGTCTGTAAGAAAGCTGAGATTAACGGTAAGGAAAAAATTCTTATCTTATTAGCAACATTTTATCCCGCGAAGGCTCTAGGAGACATTATTTACGCTCCGTTCTCAACATTGCGTCAAAGGTTTCGGCGAGCGCACCATCGAGGAAAGCAATTTCAGTACGGGTAAGAGTTTGATCCCTAAAGATTTACAGCTCGATTGGGCGCTTTCGATCAGTCCGACCCTTCTATTGAAACCGCCCGTAGGAGGCTTTGACGCCGGCATATAGCGCCTGTAAATCGGCTTGGGTGTGCAGCGAAAAAAGAAATCGGCAAGAAAGGAAAAGAAGAACGCCGAAGAAATAAGATCGGAATCTGAGGGACTTCTGGAGTTCGTTCAAGTTCCATCCCACTGCCCTGAACTTCTGACCAACTCTTCGGGGAAGTAAAGAGTACAGTGAGGGCTGCAGCTCTCGATTCCTTCAGTTGTTTTCTGTTTAATCGGACTCTGTAGTATAAGATTTTATTTTGCCCAAGGCAGTCGTCGTGCCAGAAAAATATGCGATAAAACCAGGCACCATCGAACCTGTAAAGTGCGCCTGTATAGATTGCGACATTGTGACGAAAGCGTACAAGCTCCCCACACCTCCTAGTATTTTAATTCTGTTTTCCATAGCTGGAAACTCGCAGCAAAATATTTCGTCTAAGTAAATCCTTTGATTCTTTAGGGCAATCCGAAGCAAGCTGAGATTAAATAAAGCGACAAATCGAATGAGTATATGACTCTTCAATTTAAGAATTTTATAGAACGCGCGAGAACTGAGTAGATTTGCAAACCATCTAAGGCGTCCTATGTATGGTTTCAGTTCGCTTCAAAATTTTACTGGGCGCGCAAGAAAGAAAGTAGGCGAATGAAATGGGTAAACGAATATGTCATCGTTCACTGCGCAGCGCTAGACAAGGACGAAGAGGCGACCGAAAAAACACGAGTGGAAACTCAAGACTGGTTTATTAGAATAAAGGACTACACTCAAATACATCATCGCCGCAAGCACACCTGGTGGCAACTGAACACCTGGACATATTTTGAAATACCGTGATCCACTATCAAATGTACATTTTAATGAGGAAAACAAACAAAAAAGAGTGTCAGAAACGACACGTGCTACGCAAGAAGGCACATTCTTTAATAAATAGATAGAGGCCTGGCTGACACAATTATCTTTCATATTTTTGACATAGAGTGTCTCTCTAAATTCTCCGTTAATTTGTTGTCTCTCTGTCGACAAAAGGTGTGTGTTCTCAAAAGAATTTGTGCTAACACCAATTAACTCATAAGTATTAGTACACAGACTGGCAAAAATAAATAATGCACGCGACTACAGGTGAATAATTCGCCAAGGACTACAGATATATGTATAATTATTGCTTCAGCCAAACAATTGAAGATTAAAAAAAATAGAATTAACATCGTGTTGTGATATCTTACAACGAGTGTACATTTCTTTCTCTCATTTTCTAGCTGTCATCGGGCTTTTATTTCATCCGCTATTTTTCAACGTTCTGTAATTACTTCCCATACGACATCCGCACCGTGTAACATGCATACATATTTTTCGCAATGAACATAATTACAATGCTACGAAACTAACTCCTGGCCGCAAGCACCCCTCTAATTACGTGCGAAGTATATTTATCAGCGTGCGATGTTAGCGAGAGCCAGGCCCGTAGCCAGAAAGAAGGCCCTAGCCCCCCCCCTGAAATTCTGATGGAGGGGGGGTGTTTTACCGAGGAGAAATAATAAAAATGGGTGTTTTTCAAGGCCTTCAACAAGTGCCCCCCCCCCCCCCCCCCGAAAAAAATTCCTGGCTTCGGGCTTGGTGAGAGCCCATAAAAAGTTCCGCAGCTGCTACATTCTTGCAACAAAAGAAAGAGAAAGCCTGGCCGCACTTATGTAAGACAACTCAGCCACAACGAGCAAGAACAGTATTTGCGGATTGAAACGCCACACTATTTTTTAAAGTGCGGAGCACTGTAGGAAGCCAGGCTGTCGTATGCTGTCGTATGCTGTCGTCGTCGCTTGGCGTAACGCAGGCAAAACCACGTATAGACTAGCCAACTGTAGCATATATAGCGCGCGCTCGCGCCAAAGAGAAGTCTTCTTCCTCTTGTTCTTCGAGCACCTTGATGATGAGACAAAGAGCGGAGAGAGAGAGAGAGAGAGAGATGGGATGCGGAAAGGCAGGGAGGTTACCGGAAAACAAATATCTGGTTGGCTACCCTGCACTGGGGAAGGGGTAAGGGGAGACAGAAAAGTAAGGAAGAGAGGAATGAGGGAGGGAGGGAGGGAAGCAGAAACACACACACAAATACAGGAGTGTCACAAGCGTTCAACGAGGCGGGTCGCTCGCAGGAACTTCAACAGCGCCTTCGTCGCTTTCGGGCGTGAAACTCGATCTCCCCGGCATTTCAAGATCGACTTCTCAGAAAGAGGCTGGTCGTCGAGTCGCGCACACACTACTGCGAGGGACTGTCTCTGAGAGCTGTACTGAGGGCACTGACATAAAACATGTGCAATGGTTTCATCAGTGCCGCAATGTTCACATGCAGCACTGTCTGCCCATCCGATGCGGCAAGCAAACGCGTTCGTAAACGACACCCCAAGCCACATGCGGCAGAGAACAGTCGTCTCAGATCGGGGTAGGCCAGATGGAATTGCAAGTCGTAGACACGAATCCAGGCTGTGAAGACGGGTGTGGGGAAAACCGGGCGTGTTCCACATAGACCTTGCGACATCATGCGCGAGCATATTCATCTTTGCTGCTGCGACAACACAAACCACATATAAAAATTAAAAGAGGAAGCAGGCGAGAAATAGAAACAGTGAGAAGGAAATGAAGAAAACATCGGAAGAAGAATCGAAATAAATAGAAATAAAAACTGAACACAGAAAAAGCTGGAAAAAGAGAAAACGAATGAGAGGACGAAAGAAAGAGAAAACCGAAGGGAAAAAAAGAAGGTTGCCCAGCTCCGCACTTCCTTTAGGCTTGGCCCCACAAGGGCGAAGCTGCCTTAATTTTTTCAGGATCACGACTTCTATGAGCATTTGCTCGTGATAACCCAGTCATGTCACGGCAAATCTGGCCGCTAAAGGTAATATTGGCTCTGATATAGTTGTTCGAGTCAAAATTACGCCGACACCGCCGCAGTGGTCTGGTGCTTATGGTGCTTCACTGCTGACCCAAAGGTCGCGGGTTCAAATCCCGGCCGTGGGGGCCGCGTTTTCGATGGACGCAACATCTAGAGGACCGTAAGCTTAGATTTAGGTTCACATTAAAGAAACCAAGGGAGTGGAAAATTCCGGAGCCCTCCACTACGGTGTGGCATCTCTCATAGGCATATCGTGGTTTTGGGACGTAAAACTTGCACAATTGTTACTAAAATTACTCCACTATACGAAGTGTCGACGCTTGAAATGAAAGCAGGATCGTTCCACAGCCCTAAATTTTCTCGCTACAATCCGTCAGTGTCGCATGCGCATACAGCCACCCAGATTTTTAACTAGCATGCGTGTTGGGCGAGTTCACTGTGTGTCAGCGCCACACGACGGAGCCGAGTCGTAGATGGGGCGAGGGTAAGCGCTTTCCCACAAAGCGCGCTCTGCTAGGCCCGTCGTCTGCTGGGCTCTTCCTTCTTAAAGGGACACTAAAGAACAAGACGATTTTTCCCGTATTAGAAAAGTACAATTTCACAATCCCGAAAACACCACTCTTACCGCGACACGACGCTTGGTAAGCGAGAAACGCGCGCAACGAAAATGCGGGTGGAGACGCCACCTCGAGATTCCCGCACCAAACACCATGATGTCATAGATTTTGAAGGCGTCTACTGAGTCCTACGTAGCTTCTAATCGATGAAAATGAAGTACATTGTCATCTGTGGGTTACATAGAACTAGCATGCGAAGTTTCAGAAAATTTCATCGAACCTAATGTTACGAAAATACGAAATTTTGAAATTTTCGACGTCACGCGCGGAGATTTCTCCGCGAAATTTAAAAATGAAACTTCAACCTTAATTTTCTCCGCTAATAATGACCTTATCATAGTGAAACATATGTCATTAGAGTTCTCAGAGCGCAGTTTGTCAATTTAAACCAAGTCACTGTTTCTCTTTAGTGTCCCTTGAAGGACGTCGCCCCATATTGGCGCACTTCATACTAACAGACAGCGTGAGTTGGTGAATAGATTTGCTCGAATTTTATATCCCGTAAATGAACGTTGCAGTAAGGATTCAAGGAAATATAATTCAAGGATACGCCACACGCCCCCACACATTAGAAAAGATGAAGAACGCCGTTCGCCTGAAATGCGCTGACATGAGGTTAGGGCCTAGCAGGATGGGCCCAGCTGTGCGATCATCGTGGCCGTTGCTTACTGTCGCCCTGTTCGCAACTGGGCTCCATTGTACGGCGCCGACGCAGAAAAAGGTCGCCGCTCGCGCATGCTATAAAGATTTGGGCGGATGTGCCAGCTACGACAGATTTATACATGCTATATATACTATAATATATATGTTTGGCATTAACTTGACGATACGAACGCCTAATGCGAGCATTTTAGTCTTTTTTGTGTCTCTTTGAAAGGGGTGCATACTTTTGTACGCTTTTAAAAGCTTTCTCAGATCCGCAATTTCGGCATCGTTTTCGTGCATGCGCAGCGGTACGAGCCTCTTTGGTAGTGACGTACTTGCGCGGCAGCCAGAGACCGCCCGGGCGTGGTCGTTCCATCGCTCGTCTCCTCGCCGCAGACTCACGCCAGCGAGAACCACCATAGCTGAAGCTGCTCCGAGTGTGACGTCCCCGCGACGCGCAACCTCAGCCACTTTTCTGCGCATTCCGCGAAGTGTTTGGCTGTTGTGGACTAGTGAGAACTGCAGCCTCAGAGGCATCAGAAGCAATAAATAAATAATTAAATAATAAATAAATAAATAAATTTTTTACTACTAATACTACTGCCAACATAGCCATGTAAGGCTTTCGCCCTAATAAATGAAAGTGGTCTGTACTGAAAAGCAATTAATCAGTCTACTGTGAACGGAAGAAAGTGTCACATGAGCCGACAAGATAGTCGGGAAAATGATCAATGGTTATCGTTCCGGGCTTCTAATTTCGCTTATTTCGCGTCTTCGCGGCTAATCTGCCTTCCGACTGCACACTGCGTTATCTCTTTCCCTGCTAATTGTGCTCAACGCTGTGTGATCGTTCTGTAATCAAGTGAATGTGGATATAACGCTCGTTTATCTCCTCACCGATCGCACGAATGTTTCCACACAACCGAAGTACGATCGTACTGATCTGTACGCCTGATTGCATCCTTTTATTCCACAAGAACCGGCTCTCGGATCATTGCTTAATGATCCCTTGTGTCGAAATATCTACCGGCATTACCTTTATCTGTACAAAAACCATTCACGCAGTAACGATAGCTTTTGCTCTTTTTTCTTCTTATTTAAGAAAGCCTGTGGTCGTAGATAAGTAACGCGCTGAGTCTTTTTTCTTTCTACTTTCTTTTTATGAATCATGCACAAAGAAATGGTGGGCAAAAAAGTATACTGTGTCTCCATTTACTAGTTGACTCCATGTTTTAGCTTAGTGAATTTCATTATAAAATAGTTTATTAAATGTACACAAGGCGAGGTCGATGCCAATGTGTGGCGCCGGCTACTGCTCTTGCATTAATTTTGTCATCGCAAAGTAGCGAACAAGCACTAAACTATGCAAATATGCATATGAATAAACACTCACGCGCTTAGTTCCAGTTCCTCAGCACAAAAAATCGTCCCGTCATCGTGAAAGTTGACAAAACACAAATATTTACACAAACGAAACGTCCTCTTAAAACATAAATGTTCGGCAAGATATTGTCAGAGCAGATCATTGAGCATTTGCAGATTGTTTCTAATTGCCGCGCTCTAACTGGAACAGTTAAGTTTTCACAAACAAGTATGCTGTACAAACACGAAAATGTTTGCTATGTTGGGTCAACAAGTGAATAGTGGGCGGAGCTTAGTGGTTTCCTAGAACGATGTACTCTTAACAAACCACAGTCAGTCAAAAATAGTAACTGCTGGCTGTATGCAGTTCACTTAGGATAATTCACAGACCCATGGTGTTTACGTTAGCAGAGGCTATACTTAAACCTGCCCTTCGTTTATTATTCTGGGTCGGGGTAGTCACAGGGCAACATTTAGATAAATATTAAGTAGCGTACTCAATTACGTTGTGTCAACACTTCTGGGCAACTTCATCGGCGTATATGTAGATTTAGAAGTCTGGGCTCGAAACTCTTTCTTTTACCCAAATGCAGAGGTCGTGACAGGAGCACCGCGTACTCCTGAAAACATAATTATTTACTCAAAATATCGTCTCGAAAGATATCGAGTGCGCAGGAACTAGAATGTTATACTACGCAAACATTGGTTCTCTCTTCCTGTATCTTCATTTACGTGCAGTCTAGGTTACATGCACCCTACTGTTCCAAATAAACATTTCTATAGCGAACAATTACATGGTTGCGTAAAAACGTGAGACGAGAAGTACTGTGCAGTGTGGTTCACGTTTCCTTACCTTCTATTTCTTACTTTAAATAGCGCAGAAAACAGAACGGGGCAGACTGAAGCGGTGCATTTTTAACTAAATCTGCGACTTAAGTGCGCATAACCTTGGACATGCTGTCAGAAAAGAGCCAACCAGATTATAATGGGAGTGGTGATTTTAAACCAAGGACGTCCTTCTGTACTGCCCGTAAGGGAGACACAGCCACGGGAATATATCTTCACTATATTTCAGGGTTGGTCAACTGAACCAATTACATTAACGGTTATTGTGTTTTACTGTTAGTAAACCGGACGCACGTCTGGATTGATGTACACTTCGCTTTGGCAAGTTAACGTGGTAGGTACATGTACGGCCAATAAGCTTCAACGGCTAATTGAAAAGGCGGGGAATTTCACAACGAGGGACTAAGCAGCACAGCTGAACGACACGAGCGCCGGTGTACATACTCTGCCGAACGCTTCATCATAATGACCGAAGGCCGTCGTGGCACCGCCTCTACCTAATACGTGTAGCCATCAGCAAACAATGGAGGGCTCTGCAAACTAAGCGAAAACGCGAGCTATAACCTGTTTTTCATGAAGCTGTAATGGAGTGCCAGTGGAATGGTCGCTAACTGAGTTGTTTACGCACAACAACGACTGCGTTGTTAACGCAACAGCGCTAGCAATTTTTGAACAAAGCAGTCGCGAAGAACCCGCCGACGCTAATCGCGGCTGCAACAAAGCCGTCTGTATGCGTTGAAACGACAGCATTTGTTGCGCGGCGTTAATCCTGTTTAGAGCCGGAAATGCAAAGCATGCTAGTAAGCAGGGTTTGCAAAGCAACCTGCATACTGCGGCACGCGGTATACGGGCATGTGCCACACGTGTCTGGCGGAAAGGGTTTGACAACGTACGCGACAGGATTTTCAAATTATTCATGTCATGACCAGCCAGACATATTCGTCAAACCCTCTTACCCTCCCATACTAATTTTGGTCTAACCCAAGTTAATGGGATGATCACGAGAGCACCCAGACGTAGGCGGATAGATAGATAGATAGATAGATAGATAGATAGATAGATAAGATAGATAAGATAGATAGATAGATAGATAGATAGATAGATAGATAGATAGATAGATAGATAGATAGATAGATAGATAGATAGATAGATAGATAAATAGATAGATAGATAGATAGATAGATAGATAGATAGATAGATAGATAGATAGATAGATAGATAGATAGATAGATAGATAGATAGATAGATAGATAGATAGATAGATAGATAGATAGATAGATAGATAGATAGATAGATAGATAGATAGATAGATAGATAGATAGATAGATAGATAGATAGATAGAAAGAAACGCTCAAAGTGCAAAGTGTCTGCAGTTCGCAAAGAAATGCGTCGCATTTAAAAATTTCATACATAATTCTAACTTATGCGAGCATCTTTATAGCTGCGTCAGTTTCTGACAGAATATTGTCACGTGGTCGTGACGTTGACGAAGGAATATACGGTGTGTCCAAAATGAAACTCTTGATTTGGCCGATTTGTGGCCGGGAAAATGGGAACTCAAACTACAGCAAGCAATGCACGCTGTACACTGATATCGGTAAACAGAGCGTCGGCTGTCGAAAAACTCACAAGCGGTCAAGCGCGTCGGCTTTTATACATATATCATCGAGGTTTCCAGCCTTATCGCTAGCGGTTGCGTAAGTTCCAGAACTAACGCTAATGTTCACGTTGAGCACGTAATCTGATCGGAAGGCTCTAACATTATCTAGATAGTTCCCAGACATTCGGGCGCTTTGCGCAAGGCTGCAGTTACGCTGCAATAAGACGGTAACATGAAAATAGAAAGGAGTGGGTGTGGCAATATACGTGCCGATCTCAAAGGCAGTGCGAGTGCTTTACTTCAACTACCGTATTTACCCGCGTACTATTATCATTCATTACCCCTGGCTAACTCTAGCTAAATGATAGCAAATGTTGCACGTATTGTTGAATAATGTGGCCCAAATATTTGCTGGAAATAAATCAGTTAGTTTGTAAAAGTGAGCATGAGTGTGGGCTTCAGTTAAAGGGCGCCAAATGAGGTGGGATAGTGTAAGGACGCGACGTCACCTTACGCAGCTTTTGCCCCCACCTCTCCCTCCCACAGCAATATCGGAGGCTAGGATGAGGTGTTAACTTCTGAGTTAATTGTACCCAGTAGTCGGGGTACATCTTAATTGCAGTCTGGAATAATTGTCTTAATTAAATGAAACTGTCTCTGGAGTCTGGTGACTGCATTTTCTTTACCATGGTCATTTGCTAACATACTCTACAACAGCAGCTTATGGGCGAAGCTTTTTTACCATAGGTAAACTTTAACAGAAGTTAACTACTTAATATGGCCGTAGCATTTTTTGCGTAAATGGAAAGCACTGAGTGAAACTCATGGAGGTCGCTGTTCGGACGTGAGGTGGCCGATATCTATTGCGTCGCCGCCAAAGCCGAGTGGCAAACGAAGACAAACGATGGAGACAGAGAAGTGTGCTGTAAACCTGCCTTACCGAAGCGTAAAAGCGAGGAGAGACAGGAGTACGTGACATGGCAGCAAGTGTACCGAGGTGCTGAGGGACAGACTTCAAGGGCACGTACTCGTGGATGAATAGTTTATGGTCACAATACATTGATGCCAAATAATGGTCAATTATTGAATCAAAGGAAATAATTCTATGGATTATCAGGTGGTAGAACCTCTTCAAGGCGACTATCTCAACGATAGGTTTATTGAGCAACCTCCTGCTTAGCTTGAAGGCTGAACTTGTCGGCTAGTTGGTTGATCATATAGGGGAAAACAGCGCAAAGACCAGGGCATAAAAGGCACACACACAAAGGCACACAGTGCTACGTGTGTTTGTATGTGTGCCTTTTCTGTCCTGGTATTTGAGCTGTTTCCCCTACGTTCTGCTTAGCACCGTGCCATCTGCGGTTCGCGAAAACTTGGAGCTAAATTCACCAGCCAACTTGGCAATCCCTTCGTCGAAGAGAATGTGAAATTTACGATGACACGGAGAATGCTAAAATATATCAATTTTGATAGTCAACAATAAATCTGCGTTCATTCGGCTGAAACGTGACATGAAAATTGGCATTTCGGAGCGTTTTGCAGTCGTAATGCAGGCGTCCACTGTTGTGGCATTGACTCCCATGCCTCGTTGAACTGATCTTTCCTAGCTTTTCTTTGTGACCAGGCTGCTATTTGGCTTCAACAATTCATCAACAAGGCGATGCAAGCAAAAGATAGAGGCGTTTGTTTGTTTTCTGCTGCTGCTCTTCTGTCTCAGCACAAGCAGCCCACTCGGTCAAGCCACGGTGTTTTCTATCACTGTCTGCACAATGTGTTTTCTTTATTGCCAAACTGTTTGTTTTTCTGCGCGACCTAAGTGATTCACAGTTTTATTTGCAGAAGGAATTTAGGGGCACCGGAGGATGTTTTACTTGGGTCTGAAAATGATGCCTGTGCAAACAGTAGGCTCTTCTAGGGTGACTTCAGTATTTCTCAGTGATGTTTGTGGGGATCTGAGGCGCGCCCGCAGCCTCTGCGCGGGCAATTACGCCGTTCTGCCGGTCCTTTTCCCTCTCCCTTGCTGTCGTGACAGCGCATGGCGATAGATGGCGCTGCGCGTGGTCTCGCGTGGTCTCGAGAGGCGGCGAGACCGAGTCACGTGCGCGCCGGGAATACTCTCTCTCTCCTCGGGCAGCGCAGGGTAAGCACGTGTTTTCGTTCCCGTCCGCCGTCCCCTTTGGGAATCGCCAGACTGTAGCCTGCCTGGGTGCCTTGGCATCCTTGGCAGGCGTGTTTACCTTTGTGCTAGCTCCGGTTCCGTACGATAAGCCAAAGAGCGGTGCCTCAGTGCTCGTGCGCGGTCGTACTACGCCGAGCCGCACTTGCCGGAGGCCTACGCGTACGAGGTTTGCCCTAACTCTCGCGACCAGGCCCAGTGGTCATCGCGAGCAGCATAGCCGCGCGGGACCTTTTCCCGAGCGGCGCGTCAAAGCGCCACATTGCCAGCTGCGACGTGCTCGCGGTTTTCCCATTTTGCTGTACCGTCCTCGTGCGGGAGCCCTTTGCTCCCCGCGTCCCGGGAGCGGACGTTGTACTGTGTTTGGGTGCCGCCAAAGGCAATAAAGTGTTTGTGTGTTGTTAGATCGAACACTGTGTTTTTGCCGCGCGGCGCTAAGCGCTTCCCTAGTGGAGCGCGCGCGGAGCGGTGCGCTTACGTGAGCAGGCGACGGTATACGCGGCCCCGTGGCTCGCTAAGCCTGAACCCGCGGTAGTCTCGACTACGGTGAGTAGTGAGGTTACCACATGTTCCACCCTTTCCACGCTAAACAAAGCAAATATGAACTCCAACTTCTCCAACTTTCGGCCTTAATATCTTTGTTCAACTCTGACTGAATGCCCGAGTGAGAACTAACCACACATGTGTGACTGAGATGCTATTCTCTTCACCTCTTCCGGCGTTTTGTATCGCTTCCCAGTGCCGCAACGCGTGACGTGAAGGCTACGTTGTTTTGCTATAGAACGGGGAGTCCTAGAGACGCAGATGTAATATGCTGGTTGATGCCCACAAGGAAACCAAATTACTTGGTATACTATATTGCACTCTCGCTTGGCAGTTGCCATCACGTGATAACCGTATTCGAAGTGTTACGCAAAGTTAAATATAAAAAGGGTATACATACTTCAAACTGAGGCAACGACCAGTAAAGGAAGAGAAAAAAATTAACGTGATGATACACTACTGCAGTGTGAGCAATGGTCACTAACACAGTGTACAACCCAGATACCCTAAGCAGTTCCCACCGCCACATAACACTTGCTGCCATGGGCAGGTGGCATGAACAAAAGAACATGCGGATTCAATGCTCACGCTGGAAACTATTTGTGAAGCCTAATTTTCGCGTATCTGTACATTAGGTACTATAAAATCAAATGCAACATGTACAAAGTTGCATAGATTGCCATAATGCGATGTGACCTCCTCGATCTCCTCGCAAATGAGCAGGAGGTCGAGGAGACCGTGCCCGTCCAACCAGCTCTTCGCCCAGCCTGCCGCAAATGTTATTTTTGCGATCGCTTGGCACGCAACACTGGGACTAGTGGAACCAAGCTCTGACTCACAGTCGTGGAAGTTTAATATCGTCGCTTTGAACGGACAACAAGCCTTACCGACCGACCCAGGTGAATACCTTGATTTATATGTCAACGGGGATTGTGTCCGCGTGGTGCTATTTGTGACCAATGCTACTTGGAGGACGCGCCAAGCTATCGCCTGAACGCACATACCACTTTATTCACCTGTCGAATAAGAGTCGAAGTCGCCGAGGGCGTAGGTAATCCTTTTCCCTTTAATTCTAACCGCATGATATTGCTCACTTAAAACAATACCCTGTACTGACAGCTGAAACGACAGCGTGTCCGTATTCCATTGCCTGATTAGGCAGAGCAGTGTGACACAATGAAATTGGAAGGCACGAAGAAGGTGAAGTACTCAAGCCTCGCCCCGTCAGGAAATGAAGGTAGGTATCGATCGAACACCGCGGCACTTAAATGTACCTCACATTGCCTATGGGACGCTGTTGACACTACGCAAAGCCTAACCTATAAGCCTTGACTGCCGCAGCTTCATCTACTCACTTCTGTCCCTTTCTCTCCTTGGAATTCTTATTGCTTTTCCACCGCAGGCACAACCCAAACATTGCAACACGTCGGCGCAAGGCAGCCGTCCCTGGGCACCACCGCAATCCTCTACGTCCCAACACCACCACGATCCCTGAAGACGCCACTTTCGATTCTGCAGACAGACACTAGAACGCAAGTGAACTTTCAGGCTTCAACTTGTTTCTTCGTTAGTGTTTCTTGCTATAGTCTACCTAATTTTCTTGATGGCGCCCAAGTTTCGCAGTCCCCGTGACACCATTGTTTATTTATCCTCCACTTACCCCCCATTACTACTGACCAAAAGATAAAATGAAAGATCAGTAAAGGATAGCATCTCGAAGCGCTAGTTCTCCGCCAACAATCAATCTTGCTGTCCAGAAACAAAGTGACTGAGGACAACATATCTGTTTGTTCATTAGTTTTATCGCCTGCCATCAGGGTTTTCTCATAAGTTATTCATCGCTACTCAGACTACTTTCGGGCAGGTGAGTACGATATCAAACAACTAGGATCATTGCAAGCAAAGAGTAATAATAACCTTATCTGAGTAAAAACCGCACTAAAAAGGAGTTTAAATTGTACGCCAAGTACGATTAAAACATCTCTTGCTAATGATCCAGACGCCACAAAGGTAACGGAAATGTAAAAGCAGTGACAGAATGCGAGTTCTATCGTTTTGATCCTGCAGTAAACCTGACTGAAGGAGTGTTCGCTCGATGTTCAGCCGTTAGCGGTTCATTAGAACAAGCTACATACTCGTAGAAATGAAATGACACTACAATTTATTTGAGGCTGGTGCTCTACAAAGCACTGCGCGATATCTGGACTTAAAAAAAAGAAAGTATTCCCTTTCATTTGCGAACGCGAAGCAGCTCGACTTAATGGCCAAGGCAGGCAATACGAGAAAAAGAAAAAAAAAACAATACAGAATACCCACAGAGAGAGCCAGAATTCATTACAGCTTACATTTTATGGCGAATAAGTCTCCATCAGCATGTGAGAGAAGTGTTTCTTATCCTGTCTCAGTAGCATATATATATATATATATATATATATATATATATATATATATATATATATACACACACACACACACACACACACACACACACATATATATACAGTAAACCCTCGTTAACTCGAACTCGCATATCTCGAAATCTCGGATAAGTCGAAACTTTTTTTCGCCGTGCATTAACCTCCCATAGGTGCTATGTATTTGCCCCCTTTTATCTCGAAACGTTTTTCGTAGGGGACCGCGGATATCTCGAAAGCTTGACCGGGAGGGCAGAAGCCAAAGTCCACTTTCAACAGGCAACGACGGCTCCGTGCGAACGCTTATCTCTTACCATACGTGCCAAACGCGGTGGTGAAGGGTGAATTTGAAATTCCCGCGGTCTTGCTGCGATTTCCTATCCGCCTTGTCATGCAACTTCTGAGTAGTGAGTGGTCTGCACAACGGACACTTCCAAACATCGACCAAGATGTCCCGCCCAAAGTAGTACAAATCTCTCCCGTCGGAGAAAAAAATGCACAGCGGTGGCGACCAACGGTTCATGCGATGTGTGGAACAACTTGAGAACGCCTTTCTCGTACCAAATGCGAATGCCAAGCAGGCGAGCATCCCGCGGTAATAAAATTTCCTGTGAATTGTTTTGCCTTTATTACGGTAGCTCTCCCGTGCAGTGAAACTTTTGCTAGCAGCACTGGCTTTTCTTTTATGGTGACCTGGCCACACATTTTCGGCGTTTTTGTTTAACTCGAAATACCGCTTATCCCGAAAATTTTGCCGGATTTTACGACTTCGAGTTAACGAGGGATATATATATATATATATATATATATATATATATATATATATATATATATATATGAGAACTAAACAGTAGGCTTTATACAGCAGCTCTGGAATGCTCGGGATCATCACTTTTATTGGAGTTTTTCTTCCTGTCTATTGTGGAAATAAGCAAGGATCGAGCGCTTAAGTAGTTTGTATTGCAACACCAGATATTGCTTCGAGTTTAAGACTTTAGCTGCACGAAGTTTCGCAATGCTCTTACTTGCAAACGGTAGCGGAAAAGTTCGCGGGCGCTTTTTTCTGCTCAGAAATCTAACTGCCCACACCAGATGATTAATGAATTCATTGAACGCCTCGAGCTTCGTTGCTATGAGTTATAAAGGCGTTCATTGGTGCTGTGTTAGAGATGAGACATGGGCTGGTTAGTAAGAATTACTCACTTGCGACATATCTAATTAGCTCAAGAAAGCACGAAGGTCGAGGCGAAGGCAGCAGACAAGGCGGAGTTCTAGACTTCATGTACAATTGAAGTTTAGTGTTCATTGATTACCGTGACTCCCCCCCCTCCCCCCCCCCCCCCCCCCCCAAAAAAAAAAAAAAAAAGATAGAGTTCAATACCTTTGAATAAGTCGTCAAAATGGTTGATTGGGCGAGTTGGTGTTCCATGATTGTTTTCAAGTACGAGCGCGATACGTAGGCAGGGACAGGAAAGACACGGACGAGCGCTTGTCCGTGTCTTTCCTGTCCCTGTCTACGTATCGCGCTCGTACTTGAAAACAATCTTTGAATAAGTGTTGCATGTCCATACGTAACGTATTTCTCGCCAAGCGTACTTTCCTACACTATTATCAAAACCCATAACATGAGCGCAGTTTGGACTATTGCTAGTTTTTGATGTCGAATTTGTATACTACGAATACGCTGTCAGAATTACGAACGGGATAAAACTCCCGCTGTAAACACTCCAAGCTCTGCAGGAATAGTTTTGTAACCTTCTTGTTTTCGTTTTTATTTTCGTCAACATGTGAGAGCCAACATTTCTGTAAGGAAGAAGTAGGTTACACTAGAGCCTTACTTAACCCTGGAAAGTAAGGTGGAAGTGTGAAACCCAGCAACAGCTACGGCGCGGCCCGTTTTTGATACAATGTTTGGCACCGTACTGACGTTTGAAAAACCCCAAATATTGCGTAATATCATCTGATGTGGCGCGCTCTTCAAGAACCTGCCGACCGATCTCTCTGTCACATCAGTTTTGCTATTGTGTCTGTGTGTTCTATACCAACGAAGTGCGTCCCTTTACTGGAGACGTTGCATCGCTCCGTTGAATACCGTAAGAAAAATGTCTCTGGCCCAGACACGACATTCCATTTCTCCTTCGAACACCTATTTGCATTTCGACGTCTCTGTGAGGAACTGCGTATTTCGGTCGCACGCTACTGCATGCTGGTTTCCCATACACAATCATGTGCCATTTCATTCGTCTTTGGTGATGAAAACTACTTTGCCTTTGGTAACCACTCAATAAACACGGGATTTGGGAGCCCATTTTCTCGTGGCACTCACTTCTAGTGAAATAAAGTGTTTTCGTATTCGCAAAAAGATTGCTGGCACCGAAGATTCCTAGAGCAACGTTTAACTAAAACAAGCATTTCGCCGAGAACGTTTTTTCGTTAGCGTGCCGGCTGTCGTAGCTTTCTTTATCTGCTTTATCGTTCGTTTCAACATAATGGCAGCAATTACAACAGCTCTGAGTTCATTAACCATCCCAACAGCAGGTGCTTATAGTAAGTACCGTCGTCATGTGTTCAATAAAAAAAATACCTTGGTATGAACACAACGTCAACTTGAAGTAGTGCAATGTTGCCAGCTGTAGTGTCCGAAGTAGGCGTCCCATCATCATTAGCGAAGCGCGTAGAAAGCCTTTGCATGATCAGGAAGCATTAAGTCTAAGCAGTAGCGCGTTCTTTAGGTGTCATATTTTCATTTCAGTAATCTTTATAAACTGCCTATTAGCAGCTTATATATATTAGCAGTTTCCCTAAGCCGCGCTCTCGACCTGAGTAATTGGACCCTAGTGATGCAGGCTGGTATGGCGACCTTGGACGACGGTACTGCTCAGCGATGGGTGGTCGGTTGACTCAAATGAAGTCAAAGGGAAAATAAGGATGGCGAGGTGGGCGATTTGGTTTACGTTTATGGTGGAGAGGAGCAGCGCGAAGTGCAGAAGTGCGGAAGTACAGGCAAGGAAGGACTGAAGAGGAAAGACGGACTAACACGAGTGCAGTGTCCTGACGCTCTGCGACGCCGGGTTCCTTCACCATGCATCCACTCCTCACCTTCTTCTTCCAACGCATTCATGGCAACAATAGGAGAAAGAGAGAAAGTGCACAGCTCGTGCTATAACTCCGCTTTTACTCTACGGTATTAAAAAAAAAATTGCGGGAGGAGATTCGTTAGGCAACAGCGCCCACTAAGCAACAGAATGGCCTTCAATACGAAGGCCACTCTGTGATAACCTAGCAAGGCGTGGTAAGACCCCTCTAAAAAGCCTGTAAAATGATTTTTTTTCGGCAGCAGTGAGGCCACAACTAGTGTAAGTTAGCCGTACCCTAGTTTAAGCGATTTATTCTGTCTTGTGTCAAGGAAACTGCAGGATATTAAAAGCTACCCCTCTCCGAAGCCATGCTTTTCACCAACCACTGCTTCGCCAAAGGGTTATTTCTAAGTTGCGCTTTGAGATATCGCAACGCGGAGCTTAGAGAATGAGTAGTTACGTTATTAAGGAACTTACTTCAATATGTTACCGTGCCACACACCTAACAGGTGTCACACACCTAACGACTGTCGCATCGAACAGGTGGGACAGTCGAGCTTCTGTTAGCGCGTCAGTGAATCCGGTGACATGCATGCTTGAATCGCATTACAGAGTGCGTCGCCTGAACAGGTCACTTCACTACATTAGTATGCTTAGTGCGGCAAAGCCAAACACCATGGCCAGAAAATGGACCGTGAGTACGTCTGAAAGTCACGTAGTCATTTGTTGCTACAACCAAAAATTATACAGCAAAAATGAGCGTAATTAATGAAAATTAGCAGTTGTTCCGAGTACGAATACAACCGATGAGCGAAGCTCCATAGAAGTGGGAAGCAAACGACTATGTACATTTTGAAACGGTTGGCGGCGTCGGCGCTTAGATTCTGCCGCTCTAGCACGTACGGTAGGATCCTGTAGGCGTAACCTTTGTAGCTCCGCTCGTCGTGCTTCAACCGCAGCACCCTGTTGCCGGGCTCATCTTGCTGCCGCTGCTCTGGCTTTGTGTTCTGCATCCTTGCCAAGCTGCTTATCGTCTACATCATATTCACGTTTACGTTTCTGAGGACGACTATCCATATTCTGTGAGGAGCCCTAAGTAATGTCAAGTGGGTCCTTATTTTTTTATATATGTACAAACATGGTTTTCGGTAAATTTTATTGTCGTTTATAAACGCGAACTGTTTTTGCGCCGCGCACCTTGTGTTTTGCGCAACGCGCGTCGAACGCCGCGAGCGCCTTGCACGGCGTGCCGTTTCTTTTTTTCATTTTTTATTTTTTTGTTGTTGTTGCGCCGGCGCCGTGAGGGAAGAGCGTCTACTGCTACCTTAGACAAAGCGCCCGTGCTGCGCTAGAATGATGGTTGTCATTTCACAATTCGCGATGGTGAAAGTGAAGACGACCATTATAACCAGTTGTGCACAGAGCTTATTTCTTTTATTTAACCTCGAATTTCTGGTGCGCTAGAAGCAAACCGCTCGGCGTTCGGCGCCCACGGCGTTTCATTGTTTTTTATTGCGATAGCAATTATATGGACAGTCTCAGCTGATTTTCGCCGTCGCCGTCGCCGTCTGCATGTCGACGCCGTCATTCCAGACCACCTTACGGGGGTTTGAACCAGCGACCCCTCGCTCCGCAGCCTGCTAGCCAACACAGCCAAAGGTCATGCTCGTGCCAGCGATATAACGGCGAGCTATTAGGGGCTTTTAGCTTGTACGTATACATCTTTACGTTACCGTGTTACCGGATACCGGAAGGAATCTGCGCATGCGCGTTTCTTTACGGAACGTAGACTTTTACGGAACGTAAACTATTCGCCCGATAGGCATTACGTTTTCGGCCCTATCTCACAAATCCACCTTCGTTCGTGCTACTCGCGATATCCGCTTTGAGGAGACTCCAGCCGCCGATGCCGAGTCAAAATAAGCCGAAGTGCGAGCGATCACCTTAATTGTTTCAGCAGGATTGCCGAAGCTAGTGACCTAGCAAGCCGAAGCAGTAAACGTGAGACCTAAAACCCCTGACATGCCCGACATGCTGGATAGGTGGCGCCATCTAGCGGGGCTAATATGAACCAGGCAAGCACAGAATTGGTATTGCAGAAACATCGTGCATTCTGCTTCTGATGTGAATGCCTTGCAGTGGCATAACTACGAATAAGTTGCCTTTTTAATCATTTCTTCCCTCAAAAACACTCGGCGAAAACAAACGTGTCCATGACTGTGGTTGCACAAATCGTCACAAGATGTCGACACCATCGTCCGGTAACCTGGTATTTTATACGTTTTATACTCCTTCGCGTACATTAGGATACCTTACACGCTAAAAAACCTTTTTGATGATTTTGCCGCAGTAGTGATTCAATCTTATCTAAATTAAATATAGTTTAAATGCAGTTATCATCGCAATTTGGTGGTTTGCGCAAACATAAAGGATATACGTTTACGTAAGTGCGCAAACGTTTACGTGTGGTGTGCTAACACTTTTCTAAAACATGCGTTCCGGTAAAACGGTAAACGCAATCCGGTATTCCGGTAACACGGTAACGTTAAAAAGTATACGTACAAGCTAAAAGCCCCTATTCATATGCACCATTTGCCGCTCGCGGTACGCAGATATCGCAACAGCTTGAGCGTGTTTTCTATCCACGACGCTTTTACAGTTTCTTTCAAATTGAAAATTGCCCTTGAGATGCGCACGAAAACGTGGCTCCCTTCTGTACCACTCATGATGTAGAATGAAACAAAAGAACACCGGGCACGCGTCAGACGCCACCGCATGGTAGGAGACGCAGAGGGGTCATTTCGCGTGCCGCACTTTAAAAGAAAAAGAAGTGCCAAACAGCGTCGAAAAGTCATATAATTATATAATCAATCCTTGGCCAATCCCCCCTGAGTGGGTATGAGCCATGTCAGAGGCAACAGCAACAACAGTGTCGGCTTCTGCATTTGTGGACACTCACAGCGCGTCGCTCAAATACAAATACGTAACAACTGCGACAGTTGTTAGTTCACGCTTGTCCTGTGTATACCTATGCGTCCTTTTCGAGCGTCCTCCTTAGTGCTGCGGCGGCGCGTTGCAAGTATCGAGCTGCTTGTCGTTCTTCGTGTGACAAACTAATTTCTTGCTATCGCATTCATTGCTTCGCCCTAGTGGCGAAACTGTGATTTTTTGAGCTGGCGACGCATCCAGGGAGCTTCAACGGCGAACGGGTGCCGGCCTAACGAGCTTCGCTCCTAAAGATTATGAGCATCAAACGCGTCATAAAAAGCGGGAAAAGTAAAGTGTTATTACAGGAAAAGCTCAACGGACCTCCATTCGTTCTCCAGCGCATCATTCCCGGCATGCCTTGGTCAACAGCCTACGCGCGCTCGAAAAGAGCTCGCGATGAACTGCTTTGTGGGCCGTTTTATGAGCACCGTGTTAGCTTTATCCTCCTAAAGTGTTCGCGTAAAGTTTGTCGCATCTCTGCACAGAAAAAGAAAAAGAAATGGCCTTCTTAGTTGGATGCTCCTGACCTAATGTCGTAGCGGCTGAGTTTGCCTGCTCGACGTCATTCGGACACTATGGCGATGACGTAACGACGACGTTTTTAAAGACGATAGTCTTTCTTGGGATACTTAAACGCAAAAATTTTGGTCTGTATGTCTGTCCTGTCTGTTTGTCTGTCGGTAACCCGATTCAGCTTCTCGGCCAAAGTTTAACTTCTTTCTGAACGCCCAGCCATCTTGAACTGGTGTTCGCGTTCATATTTGTGAACATATTCGATCAAAAAGCAAATACTACGCATTCCTGAGGCACAACATTAATATGTAAGTGTCAGGACGTGTGTTCTTTATTAGAAAATACATAGGTACGCAATTCTAAAGACCCTAGTGTTTTTAGGCTGTCTCAGGCAAGGCAAAACATAGTAGTACGACCGGCACAAGACTATCGTCTTTCGACGACATTTGCAGCGAAGCACGCAGATACGCGGCCAATTTTTGAGTGTGTCGTAATCCTTCTAGCTAGCATATGTACGTCTTCGTTGACGTCATTATAGGGAAAAGGTTATGTTGTCGTGAGCTTCGTCGGTGTTTCAAGATCCCGACTGACGTCGTCAGCTCATCTGTATGCATCTCCCCGTTGCTAAATAAACTATGATCCTTGCGGCTGACGTTGACTCATGCCCGAGCTCCTTAGCAAGATTTCAAGAAGCGAGTGGTCCTTTGCATACATCTGTTTACAAAAACAGAGGAGCAACACCAGTGTTAAAACCTTTCTCGCGTCTTACTTATTAAAGCAGCTTAGCTGTTTGCGGTGTCGTAAGCAAGCAGATATCTCGCAAGCGAATGATTTATTCTGCTTTTGCATGAGCTGTAACTTTCAATTAAGAAGGAGGAGGCGGAATATCTTTAATTACGCCTGGTGAACAAAGGGATGTATAAGAACCAGTTCACGTAACTTGAACACGTTCCGTCGTGATCAAGTTTGCTATACACGGAGCTTACCATGACGCCGCTTCTCTTTCTGAATTGCAAAATTAGGGACAAGACTAAAATGGTCTCTTTCTTTTAAAAAGCTAAGGTCACTCGAGGCAGCCGGATTTTTCTGCGTCTGTATGGTGCCATGGCTGAAAATGAAAATTTAAATCTTGTATTTAGGAGCACTTAATGCGGTCTACAAGGACAGAAGGAAATAAAGTTATCATTCATTGTGGTCACTTTCATTTCGAAATAAACTCATGCAATAACTGAGAATTAGAAAGTCCAGGTAGATACGCTTCCTTATTCGATGTAATCGCAAAGTATGGTGCACCATATCAAGTAAAGCGCCTGTTGAAACAGTTGCGTGCATGTTAATTTGTTAATTAGAGTGTTTCATTAAGATGTCGACATTTTATCATCATATTGGTTAGTATAATGTCTTGCATATTTGTCATCTGCAGAAATTTCAAACACACACAGTATCATACCTATCTCTCACATGGAAAAAGCACTGCGATTTCTTTTTCCAGTATTCACTATTCCAAGGGGTATTGCACATCATCAACAACAACGATAACAACAACAATAATGGCAACTACTACTGCTACCACTACTCTCACTGCTGCTGCTGCTGCTGCTGCTGCTGCTGCTGCTGCTACTATCACTACTACCACTGCTGCTGCTGCTGCTATGACGATGACGATGCTGTGATACTTGTATGTACGCGATAGGCGAGGCGCACGTGGTGTGAAAGTACTGCGCGCACACCATGTCTAATGCGCCTGGCATACGCATAAAATACGTAGACCTACATTACGTGCATTGTACCTCCTTGAAATAGATGAGGCGCATTTGCCGATTCGCATGAGTGCCGACGCGCTCAATGCCTAGCCTGATTGCGTCACTTTGGGATGCCTCACGTTTGCTACGTTTCGTCAGCCACTCCTACCGGGTTGTGTACAGGTTAACGATGAGAGCTTCCGCAGAAGGCTCCTAGGAAGTGTTCTGGAAATATTTCGTGCACTCTCCTCGAGTATTTGACGAAAATTACCACCTAGTACATTTAATCTTTCTGGAGAAAGGGAGTTTGTTTGATTTATTGTTGTTTGATCTCACGCTTCGTTGTTTTAACAACACTTTTTTTCTCCACATACACAAGCAATGTGAACGAAAGAAAGAGGGAAACAGAGAGGGAGGGAGAAGAGAAGTAATGGTCACGTGTGCTCCACTCAATTTAAGCGGTGCTACAGCGGGAACCGCTGCAATAACATTTCTGTCTACGAGGCTCCTGGCAGGCCCTTATCTTGATACAAAGCAGAACAACAGTCGTTAGTGCACCCACCACTTAGGCACCTCGCCTGACCGCACCTTGTATTACGCCAGTGTACTCTAGTCCACAGGCACGCTCGCTTTAGTTTTCTTGCCCCCCCCCCCCCCCCCCTTTCAATCCCTTTTTTATTTTTGAACTTAACTTCCTCGTTTATCTATCAGGCTGCCTTTTGCAACATTGAAAGAAAAATTAACAGTTTTGCGACACACAAACAAATGGCATTTCCTCCCTCCCCTAGCAGACTCCGTCCATGCCGTCCAGTGTTCTTCGTTACAATGGCGGGAATCAGGTTCCTTGTACTCGCGCGCAGCTGCACGAGCACAATATCATACTTGTTTACATACTGCGCATCTCGGAGCAAAGAGAGCCACTGCCGTGATGGAGTTCGAGCAAGTGAAACAAAAGAGAAGGCCACTGTTTTAGCATGGCATCTGCAGCATTCTGCGCCAGAGACCTTCGAGACAACTTGGGGTCGAGGCCCAATTTTCTCACGCGACAGAAACATCCACCGCGTGCACTCGGCAAGTGAAACTTTCGGTGTCACGCTAAGACGCGATCACTGTTCGCCTGTTTCCTTCGCGTCGTCCGAGTGCGGCGCTTCTTGCGGAAACTCTTGTGGGCGCGACGGGGAAGAGCGGAGGGTGTCACAACACGTTAAGACGTAAATGCGGCGAATGTCGCATCTCTGGGAATTTGCGTGGAAGCTTTACAGTTAAGTAACTCCAAAATGAGATGAAAGTGGAGAAGTGGCGTAAGCGATATGAGTCTCCCTTTTTGGGGAGCGCCGTAATTAGATGCACGCGAATGATTAAAATGCGAAGCAACGCTCAGCCTTGCGGATTTTCACTGTTTACGAATTTTAGACCCGCGCAGTACGCTTTCGCTACACGATTGACGCTTGCTGGAGGTTGCTGCAGATAATAGCACGTCGTCTGATTTCGCGATCGTTGCCACCGTTCGTGCGCGTGCATGTTCAAGATGTATCTTTATGGTGCACAAATGAATTTTTAACACAATTCTCACTGGGGAAGAGGCTACAAGCGAAAGAGCCGACACAAAGGGGGAGGAGGGAATACACGGAAAGACATAGTGGTTAGCCAGTTTCCAGACTGGTTTGTTACACTGTGCAGGGGAAATGGGGTAAGGGGAATTAAAAAAAAACAAAAAGGAAAGAGGTATTACAAATAAAAGGAAAGAAAAGGGGTGCAAAAGAGAAGAAAAAGTAAACGACAATACGACACTTCTTAAGGTCTTGTATCTAAGACATGAATATTCGCAAGGTAGCTCACTGACGAATGCAAAGCTACGGGATAGTAAACAGCAGCACCGGGAAGTCCTAAAAGGGATAAAGAAGAATTTTTTATTTAACATAGAGAAATGGTTCATTCAACGAAGGCTGAACAGCTACCGCGTATTGTTAGGACTACTGAATCGGTATCCCAATTTCGGGACACTAAAATGTGCGACGCGGTCTCGCCTGCATAAGAGTACCTCCAGGCACTGTTTATCAATTTTAACAGCCCGATAGCCTACAGCGAAGATATCGTGATTCCGACTGTCCGGTTATGTAATTTTGTCCCGGATGGCATTGTATGTCTGGCCAACTGTGGCACACTGCGTGATACCTTGGCCAGTTATCTTTCGGGGCATTTCTGTTCTGGCACTTTTTCACAAGGGAAATGGCCACACACATGGAAGGCATAAACATTTAACCTTTTTTAGAATCTAGTCTTCTTCACTTTTCGTGATTACGGCTTCACCGTGAAATTAAAACAATCATCTTTAGCAAGTCTATCCGCCTGGCAATCCATTACAATTACGCCGACTGCACTTTGCTCGCCTCGAAGCACCGCCCAAAGTTTCAGTACCAGCCGAAAAGTTCCTACGGCTTTTGTGCGCCGCGAAGAAACGGCGGCACCTTACATGAGCTCGCCATTCCCTATTTCAGTTAGCTTCCTCCACATTCAAAACAACCACTTGCGAACGCCCGCTCAATTTTACCGACAGACACCTTTCCCTACGATGTGGCTCCCCTTTCTCATTTCCATCTGTTCTTGGAGCTCCCTCCTCGTTTGTTGTCGTAACGGGATCTCTAACCTTTCCCTTCCGTTGCCCGTTTCCCATTCTCCTCCCACTTGTCGCTAGCTCGGCTCCCCGCTGTGACAGAACGAAGGGCTCGAGCCGCGGCTCCGTCAGACAACAACACGCGGTCGGCGTAAGAGCACTAACCGCTTGCGCTATTCAGCCTCTCAGCCTCCAGGCTAAAACGAAGTCTGATGCTTCCTTGTTCTCTTTAGTTATCTTCTTTTGGATTTCCTCGTCGAAATTCTTTCAACATAGATATGACGTGTTGTTGCCGCTATTGCGTCTGGCGCCACTGCGCTTGTCTCGCCTTTATTTCAAGGCAACGAACAAGGCCGTTTCTTTTTTTTTCTTTTTTTTTTCCTGGAAGGAAAGCGCTTTTACGATAACTTTCCGAAAGGCAAGCTGTCGATGCTCGTTTTACCCGTGAACATTCGTGCGTGCGTCGCGCATGAAGGCTGTATCGCGGTATGCGCTGTTTGTGAAGGCGTCAGCCAAGCTCGCAATATTGCTTTGTGTTTGCGAGTGCGAGCCTCGCTTCCGTGTCGAGGACACAAGAACGTTGCCGCTTTGCGTTCGAAGTAAATCTGCGTTGACGCTCGCACTTTGCTCTCTTCACTGAAACGCATGCTTGTGCCAAATATACAGTGCTTTCATATGGGATTGCATGTGCAGGCGCGGTTCTGAGTCTTGTAACTTCATAAAATATTTCGGAACGCTGCAAAGTCTTTTGTTGAAGCTGACGTCGAGCTTGACAGCAAAATGTGTGACATTCTTATAAAAGAGAACAAAGGCAAGCAACGCGCATGTCATGAGTAGAGGCATGTACGAGACCCTTGCATGATCGGTTTATTTGTGACAGTGTTGTCATCAAGAGTTTGTCGAGGCGCTTGACCGTATTCTCTGCTGTATTTCTAGACCCCAGCGGGATTCGCGATAATGTCACCCGCGAAGCAACCAATACCGTGTCAGAAGCGGCATAATTTCTTAGCAAGATGTGGATTTGCAGCCACAGAGATCGTTCTACGTGTTCTCTGAGAATGACCCGTCACGCGAGAATACCTGAACTGAAGAAAGTACCGTGGCTGCAAAGCAGAATACAAACTCCCCCTACGCCGCTTTGAGTTCGTCCTCGCATTCCATCGCTCAACGAAATTAGTTCATCAGATCAAAAGGAGTCGGCCCGCGCAAAGAGAATGGCGAATTATCCTTAAAACTGAAGCTGGACCGTTCGCCGATCCCCAATGGTCGCCAAGAGCTATTGTGCCCACTTAATTATTTGCTTTGTATGAAATTCTCTTAGCATCGGCAGAATTAGTTGGTAATGCGAGCTCGGTCTTACTGCTGCTGAGACCGAGTTCACATTGCCGACTAATTATTAATGTTCACTGAACCGCATATAAGGGCACCTCATCTCCGACATTTTGCTGATCATGATCAATACGTATCCGCAGCGATGAGTCGGCCGAATGTCCTGCCTTGCGCGTTCTTTGCGCATTCATTTTATATTGAGCTCAAATTCCTCCTCTCAAAGTGTAGACGATATTGTGAAGTCGCGTTTTATCCGACATTTGTACTACTACAGATACCACCTTTTTTCATTATGTCATAATACCACGGCTTTCATTTTTCTTAGCACATCGCATGTCAACTTTTGAATTTTGTTACGTTAAAATCAAAATATTTTCGTTCAGTATGTTACTTGATGCTCACTGATAGAATGCGCAGTAATTCCTTCGTTTCCATACGTTACAAGCTAATGTTGGTGGCCCGCCGCGGCAGCCTATTTGCTATACGGGCATAGTGCAAAAACGTTCGTGTGAGTTAGTATATCAGTTAGTTGGAAGAACAAACGGGCTCATTTCTCATAATGTGAGTAATGTGTTTTAAAATGTCAATCCAGAGGAGTAAGTGTACTCTCGGTGACTGAGATATTTCCATTTGTTAATATTCTCCGGGAGCTTCTTTCCGTCGTATTTTATTTGTGATTAAGTTTGTACATCTGTTGTGTTCATGCCTCCCACGTTAGGTAAAATAAAAAAAGCGAAAAAAAACTTAGCGCAGCGCAAAACGCAAGGCTGGGTCACAGCAGAGCTGGTGGGCACGTTTGAGCGCCGGATCATAATAATGATAATTTTCTATCTAAGACACACGGTAAACCTCGACCATAACAGCTGTCCTGTGAAAATTCGCACCTCTATCAAGCTGAAAGAGCATTCACTTGATAACGGGCCTTGATCACCCCGATGCCTAATATCGCCTTTATTTCTTTAACGTAATAAGCGCCATGTCTGCTTGCGCCCTTACGCCTGCGCCGTACATGACTGTCTTTATAGATCGCTATCTATTGCTGAAAAACGTGTTGGGACATTTCTGCTTAGCTTAATAAAATGTATATACCCCGCGCAAAAAAGTAAAAGCGTAAAAAAATGCCTTGGAGCACAGTGCTCACCACTCAGGAACGCCACCTCTGTCACAATGTTCATTTTACGTTAGCAGAAATATAAACGGAAAAGTAAAATTTATGGTACACGTGTCCACATGCGCTTTAATATAAGCCTTGTAGTGACGTCGAAATGGCTAGCGAGCCTTCGAATTTAATAAACAAGAGCATCTGAAAACGTTTCGAGCAAGAAACATCAGCAAGATACATCAAATGGCCCTTGCGCCACAAAACACCATACATCGTCATAATGCGAATCGCGTTCAGTTTTGCAGACGTTATTACTTATCAGACCCGACTGTTTCACGAGTGGATTGTATTCTCGAAAGAAACGCAAACTCATCCTTAGCAAATTTTTCTGTCATAACGCAGCACTGATGTTCGTTACTAATGACCCTGTGTCGCAAATTACCGCTGTGAACAATTAAAGTGCTCAGAGCGACACGTTTTGTAGAAAGGAATGCCCAGAAGATTGCCCTTTTCACCGCCAGTTCATATCTGCGTGTTTTCTTGTTCTGGAACCTAACCATTGTCTTGGGGTTAAATTAACGATGACGGTGTGGATTGTTCTTTTGGTATAGTAGGTGGCTGTCATTTTTTCAGCAAGCTTGCAGTTAAGATACTGAAGCTTTTGTGCCGCTTATTTATACCGATACACGTGTCTGATATTACTAAAGATATAGCAGCTTAGGGAAAGAATTTCTGCTGGCCAAGCTTCACAAGAGTTGCAGGCTTTGTAATGTTTAATATAATGACCAATATTGTTGTTAA